>JAOBAT010079452.1:0-19772 GCA_026413305.1 Hydrozoanthus tunicans | reverse complement strand
ATAATTTCTTCTTCAACTATATATCAAAGATTCACTCTACCATTAATTTGATAATAGATGCAAGTATCAACGTGCTAACATGTTTCAGTAGGCACCAGTAAATCTGACGACCTATATTTTACTCATGGTGTCCCACCACAGGGATCAAAATTGGGTCCTTTTGCTTGCGATGGGGTCTGTGGGTCAAAAGAAGCTTGCAGATGCAATATGAGCTTGATTGAACTTTTTTGAGAGACGTTATTCAACTTTTTGCTGTTGAATTCCCGAGATTTAGTGCTTTGTCACCCCACCCGACTGCGTTTAAAGCAAATTGTAGTTATGCACTCCACTATTCTTGCGATGGGATTTGTGGGTCAAAAGAAGCTTGCAGGTGAAATATGAGCTTGATTGAAGCCTTTTGAGAGAAGTTATTCAACTTTTTGCTGTTGAATTTCCGAGAATTAGTGCTTTGTCACCCCGCCCCCCTACGTTTACGGCAAATTGTAGCTATGCACTCCATTATGATTGCAATGGGGTCTGTGGGTCAAAAGAAGCTTGCAGGTGAAATATGAGCTTGATTGAAGCTTTTTGAGAGAAGTTATTCAACTTAAAAAAATCCGAGACTAACTAAAATTCGAGACTGAAAATCCGAGACTGGAAAAATCCGAGACCAACTATAACTTGGTCGCCAGTGTCTGGCAAGATTTCTAAAATAATATGAACAGATGATACAATCATTTCAAGTCACGTGGTAAGGTCTACACTGATACGTCACTAACTTTTGCTTCCTTATTTGGAAACCCTCAGTGCAGTCTCATTGGCTTCATAACAATCAACACTACATGAATATTCCATGCTCGCATTTCCTGCATAAACGACAGTGATTGTGTGGTGGTATTTTGTTGAATTTCCCTTTTATTTGTGTAACGGAAGGAACGTATATCAGTCATTAGGAGAAGCGGACTAGATAGACTCATTTGAAAAGCAGAGTGAGTACAGTTTCTTGGCCTAGATATTCAATGCATATTACGCTTTGTTATAACGAGTGTTTCTGCGGCCGGCACTCGACATGCAGAAAATTTGAATTTTTCATAATGCTCCTAATTACCCTGCGAGCAGAGCTTTGATATGCCCCTGCGCCTGCTCGCAGGGTACACAGCCCTGATTTAAATAAAATCATTCATTCTCTAATGACTTTGATAACATTTTGTATTCTGTTATCTAGTACTAAAAAGTTCTTAAATTTATACAGCTTTTCGCTCTCTGGGGTGCAGCGTGAAAAAGTAAATCTCCTTTTGAAAGAAGACAGAGTAGAAAACTTCGCTCGACCTGGCGAGCAACCGCTCACACTTGCCATTTCCCCTGAGGGTCTCCCAGAAATCAATGCTTTCAAAGTGCTGTCGTTGCCCTGCAGTTTGGCTTTTGTGGTTTATATTTTGTCTGCAAACCGTTTGCATTTATTGCACCACCTGGAACCAATTTTTTATGATTTGGACTACGATTAGTTAAGTAGGTATATAAGCAAAGAATACAAGCAATTTGACAAGAACATCAATCTATTGAGTATTGTATTGACGCAAAATTGGTTTCTACATGTACGTCTCTAGCAAGTCCACGATCCCAATGGGATTTACTTTTCTCTGTTTACTTTACGAAGCTGGCAATCACAGGCTGTAGCTTTTCTTGCCTTTTTAGAGAGGTCTTGTGGGGTATCAGACCAATGGCAATGCGCTTACTAAAATTACCAAGAACCTTTTTAGTAAACAATACTTTCACTTTGTAAACTCTGAAAAACTGGAAAAATAATTATTTTTAACCTGTTAAAATCTTAACCTTAACTTTCCAGTCGTTTTCTTGTTTTTTGAAGAAAACCTGTTTACACCATCGACAACACGGGCGAAAGAGTGCTGGTCGACACGAACCGCAACTTCATTTCGAGATAAAAAAAAATTGAAAACTCCAAAAAAAAGGAACGAACAACAAAAACAACTACGCAAGATGCATCTCCAAGCAAAAAAACTTAGCTTACATACTGAGAAATAACCCCATACAAAGCAAAAAGCTAAAAAAACTTCTTCCCATTCCACCGAATTCCTTTAAACATACTATGCATTCTCAATGCGTTCTTGTTTTCGAAAGTTTAACTTTCATTTCTGGTCACTGTCGGAAGAAATGAGAACGTTTGCTATTGTGATGGGATATATCAATAATTTTAAAGAATTGCCGTTTTTCTCTGCGGCCACAGACCAAGAGATCGAATACATGACTTCGATGAAATGCAAAAAAAATACAGTGATTTACAGTGACTTAACCGTATTGTCTCTAAAACGAAGGCAACTATATATATGTCGACTGGGATTGAAATATTATGGTAACTAGTTATAATCTTGATTGACAGCATTTGTTTGAGCTTTGGTTACCCCTACTAGATATGACAATCATCACTACTTTCATCAACTTTGTTATTATTATTTCGTTACTATTATAAAAATAAATTGTACTATTTTATTTTTATTTTGTATTTTCTCATTGTTTTTATCATTACTACGTACATGTCCGGGGTTTCTCGATCCATTCTGTAATTTCAGGGTTCTTTACTATCTGGTGCGGTTTTATTTACTGTACATTTTAAAGTTGAATGGGAAAATTTCATTGGCAGTTGAAGTAAGTTATTTAACACAATAGCATCTTTACATCCCTCTGACACAGCGGTTTTATTACTGAACAATTTGCTCGCTTTGGGAGGAGAGGAGCAAGATGTAGAGCTACCAAAGAGTTTTTCCTGCGGCAAAAGCTCGGTTCCTCTGATAAGCTGCAAAATAGTAAAATCCTGAGGTCACAATGAAATTGCAGTATGAGGCTATGAACAGGTATATAAAGCATCAAATGAGTAGAAAGTTGAATTAATTATAGAAGGCTTTAGCCAAAAAATAGTTACAATAAGGCTCGAGGAAGGGAAGTCAATATGACCCTCCCCCCTCCCCCTTCTGTTTTCAACACAATTCAATCAGTTAACTTATATTAGATAAATGCAATCAGTGTGTTTTTTCAAATTCATTAAGCACAGTCATCTGAGACTTTCCTGATTTCTATGTTTACTGTAGCCAAGTAAAAGACTTTTAGTGTGAAAATTAAAGATTTTCTCATTTATGCTCTCAAACAAACTCAAACTAAAAAAAACTCAAATTTCGTCTATAAAAGTGGTTATGCTATGTAGGTTCTCTTCTTAGCTTCAGCCGCTTAGAGGGAGGCGGGGGGAGGGGGGAAGGGGGGAAGTTGGTGGGAGGAGGGGGTTGTCACCTTGATACTTACCCGCTAAGATTTTTGCAGTTTGTTATCCGGTAGGCAACAAAAGTATGATGCAAGCACTAAGTGGTTAGCAACACAACTGATTTGAGTTTTGTTGCCATGAAAAAAAAGAAGCAAGTTAATGTTGGTGACTTTGGACTCCTTAGCCTTTTGTAAACTTATTCAATCAAATAACATATTGTTATCGTTGAGGGGGGGGGGGAGAAAGGAGCAACTAACAATGTTATAATAATTTTGGCAGCGGGGCGGACACGAAAAATGTGTGCTAAAAAGACTATACTTTGATTGTAGACCAAGAATATATAGACCTGTTTGCATAATTCAGTCCAAATGTAGATCTTATCTTTATGGACTAATATTTTATATAAATTGAGAAATAAAAGAACCCGGACACTATAAGAATTTTTCCCAACCCAACGTTTGAAAATGTCCGTGATTCTGCCAGGTTACCAAGCCACAGTGTTTGGTTATCACGGTAGGTAGGCCCGAAGCCTCTTAACGGTCAAAGAAATCATTGTAAAAAGATAGACTGGGACGAGACACTTAAAAGAGGATTCAGTATTGCGTGAATTCTTATTTCACTTGACTCGTACTCAATTCATCAACTATTAGAATTTTAAAGTTTAGCACGATTCGATAACACACAAGTTCTAGATGTCCCTTTTTTGTTGTTTTATAGCTCCAATTATTCCATTTGTTGAGACCTAATATCACATATATTAGAAGGAAACAGAGAAATGGAATAAACAACTTCCTTTAGGCCCGTGGAATCTAACACATTCTATATAGAACTCACTAGTTTCCACGGATCTAAAGCAGATCCAGAATCATACTATAAATGACTGATAAATTTTGACTCTCTGTTTTTGGTTTTTGAAAGGAACAAAATTGCATCACATACAGAAGTTGATTTCTAATAAAAATTGAAGAAAACTGTCTTTATCAGAGAATGGCAAGAACTGAAAAATGATTACTTCTCTAAATGTCACACCATCATTTTAGGCGGCAAAGTTTAACGATTTTACCGCACTTTAAAACAGCCTAATCTAACGTTAAATGTCTTAGATATTTTCAGCAGAGGGGAGTCTGCATGATTTTAAATTCAATTCAATTCAATTGTAATGGCGTTTACTCGGGCTACGTTAAGCTTGGAACCTCAGAAATGTATTCGATCTATAATGCGTGTTTTAACTTTGTCATGGTTCGAAATGATATTTTGAATTGCTAAATATTTTCATTCAACTTCAAGTTCACACTCAAAATTCTTTAAACAAAATTCCAAGTGAGTGTTCCTAGCTGCGTAAGTACACGCGGACTGAAGTTCATTTGTTTGAACGGGCCTTGTTCTGTTGTTTTCAGTCTTGAAACATTTGCATACGGTGCACTGCGGCGTACGTCGTATGACTGATAGACAGATAGATAGAAAGATAGACAGACAGACAGACAGACAGAAAGACAGGTAGGTAGGTAGATAGATAGATAGATAGATAGATAGATAGATAGATAGATAGATAGATAGACTGATACATACATACATACATACATACATACATACATACATACATACACACATACTTACATACATAGATAGATACATAGATTGATAGATAGACTTCACAGACGTAGACTCGGCCTACCACAGGTAGCCCGAAAATAACAGTACTGTTTGTTTCTGAAACCTATTGAAAACAATACGGACAGATCAGACAAAACTGAATAATAAATTCGTGGAAAAATATCTGCGTTCGGTAAGAAGAAAGCGCATACTGGTTTTACGCACGACGAATCATGTCGTGGAGGACGTGGAGAGCTTTTGACAAAGCGAAAGGATAAAAGTGTATGTATGCGGGATGAAACGTGAAACGTAGTGAAAGAAATACTTTGCAAAGTCAGTAGAACATTTGCGTTTGAAAGATGTGTTTTCTGACGAAACGATCTTTCAAAGACTTATTGAGATCCGTAAGTAGCGTGAGTAATGCATTTGCGTCACTTTTCAACAATTTCATTGTACGACCCGTAAAAAAGTGAAACTGAAAGCGCTCTAACAGATAAAGCCTGTGCCATCCGGCAAGATATGAGACGTTTTCTTTCGTGGTCCTTAGTCGAGATCTTTCATTTCTTAACTGAAGTCGTTGGTTATAAGATTCGCTACAAAAATAATGAGAAACTTACTTAAATTATGTCGAAATAACACAATGTTCAAATCAAATGTTCTACTTACACAGGTAAGGATATTCACAAAAAACGAATCCAATAATTTCAACAGGTGAAAAGAAACAGCAGCGGTAAGTCCAGCAACATCAAAACAGTTCAAAGTCAAGGCAAATTCAAAACGAAAAATGGCGGCATGTTCAATATAAATGCCCCGAGAATTCTAGGTAGAACCCAGGACTGTCTAGTGTTCGCTCTAGGAGCCTGGTAATAACATCCCACCCCCCATGAACTCCTTCCGGAGTCTCATAACAAGGTTTGAAAATCATGTCACAACTCTTCATCTACTGCTTCTAGGAGACAGATTTTTGTAATGGGACACTTGTAGATGCTTTGGCGCTCACTTCCTCGCTCCTCACCAGTCCATCCTGTCCAGGGAACGCATTCACAATTCGTGCAAGTGGCCAGTCATTTCTCGCAGTGTTGTCATCAGCAACGAGCACTATGTCACCGATCTGCAAGTTCCTGTTTTCGTGTCCACTTGCTTCTTACTTGTAAGGTTGGTATGTTTTCTTTCAACCAGAGCCTCCAGTAGTGGTTTGCCAGTAACTGTGCCTGTAGCCATCTCTTTCGACTATACCGATCAACTCTCGCATCTGTTTGTATGGGTAGATTGGACGTTGATCGCACATTCAGAAAGTGGTTTGGTGTCAAAGGATCTTCATCATCTGCATTATCTGCGTTTCGAGTGAGCGGCCTTGAATTAGCTATACGTTCTGCTTCTGTAAACAATGTGTTAAAGACTCGTTTAAGGGCTCATTGCCAGTGATTACCTTGAGACTTCGCTTCACTGCTCTTACTATTCGCTCCCATACCCCAGACACATGCGAAGCTCCGGGCGGATGAAAAACCCACTTGCATCCTCTCTCCACGCACTTACGCTTAATCTTCTCTTGATCCACCATTTCTAGGTACTCTCGAATCTCTCGGTCTGCTCCGAGAAAATTTGTACCATTGTCTGACCACAGTTCCTTCACATGTCCTCGACGATTCAAGAATCTTATCAGCACAAGAATAAAATCATCTGTCTCTAAAGACTTAGCTAGCTCGAGGTGAACTGTTCGAGAGTTCATACAAACAAAAATTGCTCCCCAACGTTTCTCCAGGACTTTTGCTCTTCCTCGCTTGGTTTAGAAAGGTCCAGAATAATCAAGCCCGGTGTAAGTGAATGGTTGCTCATAAGGAATCATTCTTATCTTTGGCAATTGCCCCATTTCTTGAGAACTCTTATTCCTGTGCAGCTTTCGACAGTGGATACATCTTTGAAGGACTTTCTTGATAGCTACTCTGGCCTTCACCACTCAGAACTGTTCTCTTAGAATCGTCAGCACTTGTTCTACGCCACAGTGACCATTGCTTTCATATAAGTAGCGGATTAATATCGTAGTGACGTGATCTTTCTTCGGCAATCTTATTGCGTTTTGGGCTTCAGCTGAGATTGGAGCCATAGAAGTTCTCCCGCCTATTTCCATCACTCTGTCGTTCTTCATGATCGGTTAAAGCCTCACAATACTGCTGGTAGACTTTACTTCTTTCCCTTTTTTAAGACTCTCGATCTCGTTTGGGAAACTTCTCTTCTGAACAACTGCAGTTATGCTTCGTTTAGCTCGCTCAAGGTCAATCGTACTTATCTTCTTCCTATGTCCTTGTACTTCTTCACCCTTTCTTCTCACATTAATCCAGTCTAGATATTTCAAGAGCCACGCTACTTTACGTACGGCCCTCATCCAGTTTGATGTGTCGTTTAAGAGCTTCTCTATTGGATCTACACTCTTTGGCTCTGTGAAGAATAATTCCTTCTTTAGGTCGAGGCTTTCATCGGGTAGAACGTTGAATTTCTTCTCTGGCCACTTGTTTTTTGTGTCTCACAAAAAAACTAGGCCCGTTGAGCCATCGCTCATTCTGAAGGAACTCTTCCATCTCTAAACCACGACTCACCTCGTCAGCAGGGTTCAACTTCCCAGGACAATATCTCCATTGTTCTGGTCTTGTGACTTCTCGCATCTCAGTAACTCGATTGGCGACATATGTCTGAAATCGTCGACTTTCATTCTGGATGTAGTTAAGGCTAATACCGAGTCCCTCCAGAAGATCACTTTCTCGAGATTAAGGTCCAGTTCTCTACGAACAGCATCGTCAACTCTCGTTGCAAGTAAAGCTCCCTGCAATTCCAGTCTTGGGATACTGATGCTCCTGATGGGCGCATTCCTGGACTTGGCAGTGACAAAAGAACACTCGGTTTCATCATCTGGGTACACAATTCGCAGATATGACACGGTGCCGTAACAAATCTCAGAGGCGTTTCAGAAATGATGGAGTTCAACTGTAGCACCTTCATGGTCTGGTCTACTGAAGTAACATCGAGGGATAGTCTTATCCTCCAATGGAACTAAATCTCTCTTCCAGTTGTGCCACTTATCAAGGATCTGGCCACTCAGGGGCTCATTCCAAGGTGCCTTTCGTCTCCACAAGGCTTGCATAATCTGCTTGCCAAGCATTATCACAGGTGCAGCAAAGCTCAAAGGATCAAAAACCAAGCTGATAGTTGACAAAACCCCTCTCATTGTATCTGGCTTCTCTTTCTTGTTAACTTGAAAACCGAAAGTGTCCGACTCAACGTTCCAGCGCACTCCTAAAGCTCGCTCAACTGGCAATTCGTCTAGGTCGAGATCAAGTGTCGGCACAGCTCTTTTTTCCTCTGGTATCTTTGCCAACACCTTGCGGTTGTTGCTCATAAACTTTGTTAGATTGAAACCACCTTTAGCACAAAGTTCCGTCAACTGGTCAGCTAGCCTTATACCACCGTCTACATAAAAGGTACGAAGGACAGTTTCAACGGTAATAGGATCAAAACCATCAGCATTGTCAGTCGCTGTTTTCTTCAACGCCCACTTAGCTGCACAGGGAGAGTCAGCGGCTCCGAAGATGTGTACTTGCATTAAATGTACTCACTTGGTTGTTCTTCAGAACTCGTATCACACCAAAGGAAACGGAGGGAATCTTGATCTTCAGCTGCTACGCCAACCTGAAGAAACATTCCTTCAATGTCTGCTACAAGAGCAACATTATCCTGTCTGAAACGTAGAAGAACACCGATAAGGCTGTTTGTACAATCCAGACCATGTAACAAGTTGGCATTGAGAGTAGTTCCTTTGTACTTTGAAGCAGCATCAAAAACAATCCCGGTTTTCCCGGTTTGTTGACGTTTGTGACTGAAAAATGTGGTAAATACCAAGTCTTAGGTCCGTACTTGGCTATTTCTTCTTGTGTCAACTTCTTGGCATGACCCTTGGTGATGTATTTCTCCATGGCCTCACGGTACCTTTTTTCTAAACCAGGTTCTTGACTAAACTTCCGCTTCAGACCCTGTAGTCTTCTTTCCGCTTCCCCTCGGTTTTTGGGTAGTTTCACGTTTTCATCACGCCAAAGGAGACATGTCTCATAATGTTCACCTGTCTTCTTCGTTGTCTTAGCCAATTTCTCAATAGCACGTGTATCTTCCGGCGATAGGTGATGTAACATAAAACTTGAAAAATCATTCCCTCTGTAAACTGGTACCGGTTTTGTCCCGAATCCTTCAAGCTTCCAAAAGTTTTCAATTTGTTCATAAAGTTTCTGGATTTTCGATTTGCTCATTTCACAGTGAATAAAGTTGGCATTTAAATCATTACGAGTTGAGTTTTGGACAGTTCCAGTAATTACCCATCCTAGGGGACCCCTTAAGGCTTTCAAACGGCTGTCTGCAGAGCTCGGTTTTCTAACTTCAAATACTTCATTCGCATAATCTAGATCTTTTCCAATCAATACTAAAACCTTGGGAATTTGCACTTTGGGAATGAAAATATCTCTTATAAGTAGATGCAACGATCGATCGATATTCTCTGGGAGTAACTTCTCATTAATATTAATCTTCTGAGACACTATTCCTTCCTTAACAGTGACAATGTCTCCTGCACCATCAGCAGACTGAAGATGAAACTCTACAATCTCAATTTCCTCTTCAGTTTTCTCCATTAATGTATTGAAGGATATCTTTTCCTTCTGTCCTGTAGGTTCTATCTTCTCAGCAATGTCTGAGCTAATCACAGTACCCCTTGATGCATTATCCAATAGCCCATATGTTGTCAAAGAATTCCCATTAGGTGCTAATATCTTTACTGGAACTACGTGTAACAGTACAGTATTATGGAGTTTCCCTGAAATGGTAGCATAATGCTCAGTAACCCTCTGATCTCCTCTTGTTGAATCTTCACCTCTATCGTTTTGTAAGGGTATGTACCCCCCAAGTGTCTCTTGCATTGGGTCAGCATTGGTCAAACTTGAAGGTTCAGTTTTAGCTCTAGAGGGGAAATGCAACAGCTTGTGGTGTTTTCTCTCACTTCTGCAAACAATAATTTGTCGAGTGACATCTGTCACGCATGTGACCTCCCTCAAGGCACACAAGACATAGCTTATTTTCTTTCACAATTTTCCAACGCACGGGTAAATCTTTCTCCACAAAACTAAAGCACTCAAAAAGCCTCTGGGAGCCTGAGCAACATGGACATGGGTTTTTTATTTCTAAGGATTTTGTGCGGGGAGTTGAGTCAACATCAGTTTTAAATGCTGACGTCTGCTTTCCTGGTTGGTAATAAGTTTTATGACTAAGTTGGTCTGGCCTTTTTTCAGTTACCCCTCTCTGTTCATTCAGATTAAGATTCACAAAACCAGGGTCATTTTTTTATCGCTGCCTGTCTTTTCACAAACATAGCCAGGTCATACAGCTTCGGCTTCCCACCCTTTTCTCTAATGCCGTAAGAAAGGTCCCCCCATTTGTTGATCAGATAACCTGGGAGTCTTCTAATAATCTGTTTGAGATTGGACGTTGTACTGGCTTCGAGCTCGTATTCACCAGTAAGTTTTTTGGAAGCTGATTCGAGTTCCTCTGCAAAATTTTGCAGTCCTTTATAGTCATTATTACCCAATTTGGGTCCCTGAGTTAGTTTCTCGATACAGGCAGTAGCAACGATTGCTGATTGTCCATATCTGTCCTCCAAAATTTGAAACCTATCTGAGTAGGTACACCCTGAAACCCTCTCCACTATTTCATAGGCCTCCCCGGAAAGGAATTTTGGTAGAAACTCGACTTTCTGGCTGTCACTTAAGATACTATCTTTTTAAATTATCTCCAATTCTGCTTCGAAAGCTAGGGTAATCACTGGGGTTTCCACCAAATTTTATGGGGTGCATGGCTTGTAGCATGGTCAACTTTAACATGACTGACATATGTTTTTCACCAAGGAAGGAATGACTAGGAGAGTTGTTCTGTTTTATACTGTTTCCAGCCTGTGCTTCTGGTGGTTTACTGTTAGGGTGAGGATTTTCTTGGTAAGGCAGGTCTTGAGAGGGGTTAAGTTTTGGAGAGTTAATTTTTTCTCCGCAAGGTTGATCTTGAAAGGCTTGAGTTCTGTAAAGTTGGGGTTTTCTTGGTGAGGTGGGTCTTGAAAAGGCTTAAGTTCTTGAGAGTTAGGGTTCAGGGGGTTATTTGACTGTACCCATTTCTGTATTTTTTCTTCCTGAGTCATAGGTGGCATTAACCCTAACTATTCTTTATCAATCTCTGTTACATTACTTTCTGTCTCACCCTCCCCTTTCTCCAAAAATTCAACTTCTTTTTCTGCCAACCGAATTTTAAATTTCAGTTTACAAGCACGGCGTTTAGCTTCAAAACTCCATTTCAGTTTTCTTTCGTTCCATGTCTAGTTAATACTGAGCCATTTCCTGTTCTTTTTGAAGCATGAGCCTGTTCAATTCAATATTTTTCCTTAATTTGTTAGCTCTTGACTGCGCTGATGATTTGCTTTTAATAGATTTACTTTTGGAAACATTCAAGGCTGCTTCTGCTTTTGTAATCAAATCGTTCACACACTTCTTAGTTTTATTCATTTTCTCCTTTACTCTAAAATGTCCATCAGCAGATCTTTCTCTTGAAACATAATCATTGTAACACTCTTCATATTTTGTCAAAGACAAATGTAAAGCTTTGTTGGCAGTGTTCAGTTCTTTCGAATCTGTTGACTTTTTCTCAAGATATTCGTTCACAATTTTCATTTGTGTACTCACGTACCCTAAGTAACCACTTAGGGATTTTTTCATTTTATCCAGTGTTTCCTGTTTGTTAATAGCTTCTTCTTCTTCTTCAGAATCTTGATCGTTTTTTTTCTCCAATATCCATGTCGAATGATGTGCCGTCCGGCAAGATATGAGACGTTTTCTTTCGTGTTCCTTAGTCGAGATCTTTTACTTCTGAACTGAAGTCGTTGGTTATAAGATAATGAGAAACTTACTTAAATTATGTCGAAATAACACAATGTTCAAACCAAATGTTCTACTTACACATGTAAGGATATTCACTAAAAACGAATCCAATAATTTCAACAGGAGAAAAGAAACAGCAGCAGTAAGTCCAGCAACATCAAAACAGTTCAAAGTCAAGGTAAATTCAAAATGAAAAATGGCGGCAAGTTCAATAAAATGCCCCGAGAGTTCTGAGTAGAACCCAGGACTGTCTAGTGTTCGCTCTAGGAGCCTGGTAATAACAAAGCCATTGTCGTTTCGGACAAATTTTAAAACCGTTCAGAGTTGTGCGTGAATCGCGGAAAATTTCAATTTATTTTTTCAAATTGTAGAAACGGACGCAAAAAAAGTTTAAACTCTGAGAAAGTTTTCCGCCTTATAATCTTGTAGGCTCTGTAAACGCGGCCGTGCCGGCAAATTCGTCATTCTTCAAGTTAAGGAAGTGGTTGTGGTTGAGTAGTACTAGTACATTGGAAAATACAGGGCTGCAGGGAAATCCCGGAGGAAATGTATCTAAAATCTGTGCCGCGGGGAAACATATTGACTAAATGTCAAACAAATCGGTATACTAAGAGAAACACAAAAACTCTCTTCCATTCCAATGAGCAGAAGGCAATCGGGGACAACCGATTCTTCCCTTCACACTAATGTTCACGTATTAAAGAATTAGAACAAAAAAAATTGTTGCTATTGGTTTCTTCAATTCTCCCCTCATTTTTGCTGAATGACCTATAGAAAATTATCTTTTATAAAATTGTACCTTTTTATCGTATAAGAGGCCTGCTATTCGTGGCAACTAAGAACATTTTTCCTACAGTTCTTGCCCTCTGAAAGACACTTTTTTTCTGTATGTGGCATAATTTCATTTTTTCAAAAAGTAAAACGAAGAATCAAGTTTGATTCAAAAGCGTGTTAGGTGATGGCCGGATCTGGAGCTGCTTTAGGTCCGTGGAAACTAGTCAGTTCTATACATGTTAGATTCCACGGATCTAAAATGGTTATTATTGTGTTATTAGCCTCCTCGGAGACGTTTTTTGTGTCAATCCTTCCCAGTTCCCTCCCCCACTGGGAAGGACTGACACAAAAAACGTCTGCGAGGAGGCTAGTGTGTTATCGAATCGTGCTAAACTTTAAAATTCTAATAGTTGATTAACTGAGCATTCTCGTCACCAGAGCTCATAGCTTCTCTTAGCTGGCAGGGCCTTCGCAAGAAATCAAAGGTTTCTCGTGCGAAGGCCCCGCCGGCTAAGAGAAGCGATGGGCTCTGGGGATGAGAATGGACTGAATCCTCTTTAGAAATGTCTCGTTCCAGTCTATCTTTATACAATGGTTTCTTTGACCGTTTAGAGGACTCGGGCCTACCTACCATAGGTCCGTGGAATCTAGTGCTAACCACAGACAGTGTTGACAAAATGGCAGAACACGTTCCTTTTCAATCGACTACTTCTGTCAGTATTTGTTTCAGTAAAAGTTTTTGAAAACGGATGAGCTTATGGCAACATTCAAGCCGCGGTACTAGATGAGAGGGAGAGACTGCAGTCTTATTCTAGGCAATGAAGAGATCGACGTGAAGAACCACTTCATTTTTGCCACCAATTCTGCAGCTTTAGGTTGTCTTTGGTGTACAAGGAATTATAATGTTAAAAGTTTCACCTGAATTATACTGTTAAGTTGGACTGTGAATCGACTGACGACGTCCGAGCAAGCCGTCTGAAATAATTTTACCTCACAATTTTTTTTTGCAAGAAGCCGTTGTTTTCATCGTTGTACACTCGACAAAACTACACTGGAATTGTCACTGACTCTGATGCATTAACTGAGAAAACAACTGAAAAATACATAATACAGGTGAGCCCGTTACGAGTGGTCGTAGACAAATTTGTAAAGTGGTGATTACTTTCAGAAATATATTTAGCAAGGTTTAAACTCTCTTCATCAAGTGTTATACATATCAAGGGAAGCCAAATATTTCGCCCGGATCATGGCTGCCGAAGGGCATTATGTTCCACAAACCAAAGTCGACTGGACGTCCACGAATGTGTTCTCACAATTCAAACTTTGGCGCAAAGAAGTAGAGAGGATAATAAATGGGCCCCTCGCATCAAGATCGAACAGAGTGAAGCTCAACCATGTGTATATCTGGGCTGGTGCCCAGGCAGAATCCCTTATCGAGGCACGAATAAGTGAAGACCCGACCATGAATATTACAACCCCATCCATTGTCTTAGATAAACTAGCGGCGTGTATTATCCATCCAACGTTCTTTAGGGAACAAAGAGAAGAGTTTTACAGTGCCAAAAAGAAATATAGTGAAAACACAGCGGCATATTTCTCAAGAATCATGGATTTACATCGCCAATCGGAGTTTCCTGACAACTCTAACTTTGTTATTGTTGACAAATTAATCCATGGATGTGCGAATAGCGAGTGCAAGAAAAAACTCATGGCGAAAACAATAGAGATTTCGATCTAAGAATGCCCTGAAATCATGAGAAAATTTGAATCTGTAGACACCACAATGAAGAAGTTAGATCAGACGAAACCAAAATTGATGCAGCATCCTATGCCCAAGATCCAACAAAAAGATCTCAGAGGAATGGTTCAAGGGGTAAACAGCTTGCAGTCAGACCCAAGTTGCACCAGGTGCAAAGGCGATGCACATGGTCGTGATAGATGTCCTGCCAGAAACGCCACCTGTCGGTTTTGTAAAAGGCAAGGTCACTTTGGAGCGAGCCTGTCTTCAGAAGGATTATGAAGACAACTTTGATCTCAGCCCTGTAACAGTAGACGCAGTCAGAAGTAGGGAGGCCCGTGAAGTATTCGCACCTGTCATGTTCAAACATAAATAAAAAAAATGTCACAGTAGATTCGATCAAGGGTAAAGTTGACACAGGTGCAATGGTTTCCTGTATGCCAGTCACAATGCTGTCGCAGCTAGGGTTGTGGATGAAAATTTACAACCCAGCTATGCCATCATCAGAGGTATGTCTGGGGCAGACCTCCAGAACTGTGGAACCTTAGATATCAACGTTAGTTGCAATTCTGTTACTGCAAACACAAGATTTTATTTTACAAAAAGCAAGTGTGCTTTTGTCCTCGGACTCGGTTTCTGTCAGAAATTCAAGTTAGTGCACATCGCACCTGTGTACACACAACACAGCATATCTGTTGAAGCACAAGAGATAGAGGCTGTTCATATCACAAGCGAGTCAGAGGTCAACTATAGCTAGCTTAAAAAGAAGTGGAACAAGCATCTGCCACTTGGAAAGAAGACAGGGGACCCTCTGGAAGACTTAAAACAGATCTTATAGAAAAAGAAGGAATTATTCGACCATGCCCAGAAACAACAGACTGGGTAGATAGCTTAGTAATTGTCAAGAAGAAGAATGGATCTCTCCGTTTGTATCTGACCAAAGAAACCTCAACAAGTACCTCGTTCGCAGCGTGCATTACACTGTGTCTTGGGAAGACACACAGCACAGCTTCACAAACGGAAAGTTCTTCTCCACACTCGATGCTAAGAGTGGATACTGGACGAAGCAGCTTGACAGGCAAAGTCAACTACTTACTGCATTTAACACACCGTTTAAGAAGTACTGCTTCTTGCGTCTGCCGTTCGGATTGTCGGTATCTTCAGAGGTCTTCTGCGAACAAATGGATCGCATTCTGTCGGGTGTTTCTGGCACATTTCCATGTGCAGACGACGTCAAGGTACAAGGGTAATCCGAAGAGCGTCATGATATCCACCTGCTGGAAACTGTCGAAAGAGCACAACGAGCCGGACTTAACTCTGACAAATGTACCATCAAGAAGAGAGATAGAGTACTTCGGCCCAGTCATCACTCCACAAGGTGTATCGCCATGTCCTAAGAAAGTCAAGACTATTGAATCCCTTTCACCTCCATCGGACAAGCAAGAACTACAAAGCTTACTGGGATCAGTGAATTTTCTATCAACCTCCATTACTAATTTGACAAAGAAGACTCATCTTATGCGCAGTTTGCTTAAACGAGACACCCGCTTCATTTGGACCAGCGATATGCAGAAAGAACTTGACATTATTAAGGAAGACATTGCTAATGCGGTTCAGCTTATCCATTACGATCCCTCCAAGCCAGCTACCATCGAAACCGATGCATCACAGAAAGGTCTCGGTGCAGTTTTAGTGCAAGATAGCAAACCCGTACACTTTCTGAGTAAGGCTCTGACGCCAGCTGAGCAAAACTATTCTAACATAGAACGGGAACTGCTCGCCGTCCTCTTTGCATGTGAGAAACTGCATTAAATACACATTCGGTCGCAAAATTATTGTGCGCACCGATCACAAGCCCCTTGAGGCAATTTTTCAGAAGCCAATCAGTTTGGCGCCAGCAAGATTGCAACGAATGCTGCTGCGACTTTCTACTTATGTCCTTACCATAAAATACGTTGGATCCAAGAGCGTGCTACTGGCGGACACACTGTCTCGTTTAGTGGAGCCCAACAAAACTACCAAAGCAGTTCCTGGCCTGGATGTAAGCATCGCACAAGTACTAAGGTTGGAACCGACTCGCCTAGAGTTCCTGCAAGAAGAAACGAAAGCTGATCCAGCTCTAGCAAAGCTGTCAGATTTCATCATCACTGGTTGGCCTGAAAGCATGCAAGATTTACCACAGCATCTGCATCCGTACTGGTGTTTTCGCGATGAAATTGACAATCCTGGATGGTCTTATAATGAAAGGCAACAGGATAGTAATATCAACTAGTATGCGAGCTGGAACACTCAACCAATTACATGATGCACATCAAGGTCTCACCTCCACTCTTCAGCGTGCCCGACGAACAGTTTACTGGCCAAAACTTCAAGATCATATTTAAGAAATGGTCCGAAAGTGCGAGCCTTGTCAACGCCATGGTAACAAGAAGCCTGCGATCCCGGAAAGACAACTCACAGCAACACGCCCTATGGAACTTCAGGAATGGACTTAACTTATTTCAAAGGCAAACATGCCCTTATCACAGTAGATTACTTCATAACCTACGATAGCTTGAGTGATGAAACAAGCCACGCGGTGACTAAGGTTCTTAACGATACCTTCAGAAGATTTGGATTACCGGAAAGAATTATATCTGACAATGGCCCCTGTTTCATGTCTGACAGTTTCAGACAATTTTGTAAGCAGCTCGACATTGGCCATACGACTTCAAGTCCACACTATCACCAGAGCAGCAGTAGAGCAGAGAGAGCTGTTGCCACCGTTGAGAAGATTTTAAAGAAAAGCGACGTAGAAGTTACAAAGAGCATCTCAGCTTATCCCGACACACCAGAGAGTGGCACACTCCCTTCACCTGCAGCATTGTTCCATAACAGGCGGATCAATACTCTCCTTAGCATGAACATGAGGCCAGCCCCACTGAGAGATCAGCAGAAGATTGGCCTCAGCAACAAGCGCTCAGCACACTTGAAACTAACGAAACAGAGTAAAGTGAATTACATGCCTGGCCAACCTGTCTGGTTTACCGAGGATGGTTCAGATGAATGGAAACCAGGGTTTATTGAATCGAAGGACCAAACACCAGACTCCTACTGGATAGTCAACAACGAGAGCAACAGAAGGCTAAGGCGAAATACACGTTACATCAAGCCACGCTGTGATCGAACAGCGACGACCTCAACTATTGGAACCTTCCAGTCGATCGGCAGCCATAGCATCTCCAGAGGTAGGCAGTTCGGCGGCGCATACACACTACAATGTTGCTCCGCGAGCGGAACCATACCCAGAATCTCTGCCACCTGTACCAACTACTGAAGATATCACAAGTGCAGTGCCTCATGATCCCCCACCTGCATGTTACAAGCACGGAAGGCTCGGCCCACCAGAGATATGGGCGCCAGACCAACTAAAGATCCAGATCTTGTTTACTGTGTTGATTATGTTTAAACATGACAGAAATTTATTGTTTGGAGTTCGCACAATATTAGCATGACCTCAAGTGCTTTCACGTTGAATTCGGTTCTAAAACCATCTCAAAGAGGTACATGTTGCGTTGTTTTGAAACTGTTACTTTATAAAAGTTTCCAGGCCAACCGCGCGCAAGGCCTGGTTGCGGAGCGGACACCTATCGGCCATGTTTGCCATTTTGTAATGTTGAAAGTTCCACCTGAATTATAGTGTTTAGTTGGACTGTGAATCACAGATATTTGATAAACAAACAGAACAGGAGTATCGATCAATGGTTGAAAACGAGTAATTTGACAACAACGGTTAGTCAGACGCTCTCAAAGGGTTTTTATCAGCATTAAAGAAAAAATAAAAGGAGAGAGTGACGGATAGCACAAGAAGGATATGGCGAGGTGATTGTGCCGAAGGTGACGCGAGTGCTAGAAAGACAGAGCTGTCAAAAATTTAATTATCACTGGCCCAATTTTACGACTCATTTAAATTGTAATCCAGTATCAGGTGAGTTCACTGCAATCATTAACTTATCCATACCGACCCGAGCGGTTGAGAAACATTCGTCTTAAAATGACTCCTTTTGCTGTATTTCGCAATGTCAGAATTTTTGCAAACTTGCCAAAGCTATTAATATTAAACGGAACTTTCGCAATATTTATTCTAGTATTCATTCGTTTGTATAAGGGTAATATT
Organism: Hydrozoanthus tunicans; assembly: GCA_026413305.1. Classification (NCBI taxonomy): domain Eukaryota; kingdom Metazoa; phylum Cnidaria; class Anthozoa; order Zoantharia; family Hydrozoanthidae; genus Hydrozoanthus; species Hydrozoanthus tunicans. Next base: position 1,308 of record JAOBAT010079452.1, on the reverse strand, counting down.
ATAACTACCAAAAAAAATTGGTCGCTTTGGAGTTGTGAGTAGTTAAAGTTCGTCAAAAAATAGTCATATTCAGGGGGGGTATTGGGGGTAAATCAGGGGGTGGTCTAATTTGAAGCCAATAAAGGCAATTTTAAAAAAAGAATGTTACCTTTTCAATATTGCATGGTTTTCTCTGACAATGACTCTTAAGAATCTTTTAAAAACATATTTGATCTTGGAAAATAATATTTGCACATGTATATTTGACAATGGTAACATTTGATTCAGTAGAACTGACAATCTCCATCCGATTTTGTTTTACCCTATGTAGTCAAAAAGGTCAAGTTTAATGTTTATTTATAACTTTATTAATGTGTTGCTGTCATTAATAGCTTTAAAAACTATTTGCCACTGAGTGCATTTATCCATAATTAATACATGTACAGTCAAATTTTTCTTTCAATTTAAAAGTTATTCAATTTCCTTAATATTCAATGTATATGCATGTCCAAATTAGTTAAATTGTCTCACATTTTTCCAAACTTGGAAACAAATTTTTTCCACACTGAAGATTAGGGCAAGATACATATAGTTACTTGACATGTAAATTTTTTTCGTGGATATACTCACCTGACCTTCAAAATTTAAATGTTTTGCAATGTCACATGTCTATATGATTATTAAAATACAGATATTGATTTTTCTTGATCAAGCCATACAGTTCATATTAGGCAGATTGGCACTAACCTTAGGGTTACAATTTTAATTTGCTTTCATGTTCTCCACCTTTTTACTCTGACTTCCTTTATGTTTGTCAGTTGGGTTTCTAAGAAGAGTCTGAAACATATTTTTTAAGTATAGTTACCTTTCCTTGTAGAAAACAATTTTCTTTGAATATCTGCTTAACCCAGGGTGATGCTAATCAGCTTTCTATGAATTTGTTGTTGGCCATTTTTGCCAATTAATTAATATGTAAATTATAAAGCATTGAAATGAAACTTTCCGTATGCATGACAAGTGCTGACATCATCATTGCTTATAACCGTAAACATTAAGTTTGATGGCAAATATCATAATTTCGGTTACTTATAAGTTTCCCTTAATTAATATAATATTACAGTGATTTAACCTTTACCCTAATTTCTTGAGTTGCTTCTCAGATCAGTAATACAATTTTCAGTTTCAGTTTATTCATTTCTGCCAAAATTTACAGTTATAGAAAAGTAAATATACATATATATATATATATATGTGTGGCGAGGAAGCTCACGAGAAACCATAAGGGCTTTTGATTATGAGCTCCCTCCGTATAATAGTTAAAATACAAGA
>JAOBAT010079441.1:1220-19774 GCA_026413305.1 Hydrozoanthus tunicans | reverse complement strand
AAATATTGTGAAGGAAGACATCATCCAAGACGTGACTCAATTTGAAGCTAAATTGGCCAGAATTTAAAAGCTGAGGCTCGAGCTCGATAGCTGATGTTTTTAACTTTGCTTTGTTTTGATCTTTAACTTAAGAATAAAGAATTAATTTTAAAAAACGGTCTGCAGTATTTCTCCTTTAATCAGTCATTGCTTAAAATTATACGCAGTATACGTTTATTTGCCCTGAAGTGAGTTCCTATAAGTATCACTTCGTTTTCCAATACATACATGTATTGCAACACTTTTGGCTTAGTTTTAATGCAAATGAGAACAATTTTAATAATTTGAGGCCAAAATCGCGCAAAAACTAAGTACAATGCGCCTTGGCCAAATTTACTGTTGTTTACAAAAAAAACATGTAGTTATACAAGTTGTTTGTGCTGAGTTATATTAATCTAAGTACACGCTTTCTTTACCAGTAAACGTAGCCTAAACTCATTCGTCTTCATTTTTTGGTGATTTATCTCTATACAATATGTGTATTGATTGGTTAATAGAGAAAAACTGCGAACCATTTCTATGTTGCTGAAGAAAGACCAGTAATCAAGTTTTAAAAAAATCAGCCTCAGATTGTTCTTGAATTGTTCTTAAATTTTGGCCATATGAGCCTCATTGTTCTTATAAAGTTGTTTAAATAAAAAAAAGCGCGCGGGTTTGCTGTGCACAAAACACGAAGCGTGATCCGCCCCGCCCGGATGCAATAAGAATTTTGAATATAGACAGCTTTCTTGATAGCTATCTCTCCCGCACGTAATTAGAAGGTGGTTCAGGCAATTAAGTTTCGTTTTTGTTCTTCTTCCTCATTTTTGCACGGAACCGTGTTTTGCAATGTTTACCAGAATCTGCTTTTTCAAACAGAAAGCTATGCCGTAGGGAGGAAAAAGATTAATTCTTTTATCGGTTAAGATCAAATGACCTAATTAGGAGGTTTTCTCCTCTGCAATACATTTCAAGTTGTTTAGATTTTTCAAAAGCGTTTTGTGCGACAGTCCGGCAGTTTCTGCATGAATGATTATTATATTATATTATTATATGTTATATCGTTTTGTGTGTCTAACGGTTTCTTCAGTAATGCATTTGACTTAGCCGCATTCCTGCTACAGTTTTTAAAATCATAGTCAGTAAAAGCTCAACAAAATTGCAAACTTCAGAATTTGTTGAAGCAATTTTCAGAATCTACTTGAAAAGACAAAGGAAATGAATGGTCACTTTGTAAGTATTCAAGCAGTGGTTTTAAAGTTAGAACAATTTTAGTTTGAGTGAAACCGTTTTCAGCAGTGTTATCGGGCTTACTTCGTGTACAATGGTTATTATTGTGAAAGTACTTCTACTACAAGATTAATTAACTTTTCGTTGCCGGAAAGTTTAAACCAAGAATGACTATGAGGCCAATAAAAAAAGAAAAACGTTTCTTACACGCTTGCAGATTTGGTCAAGGCTCATTGTTGTTATAGCGATTTGAGCCTCGTTTAGTTCTTAAATTGTTCTTTATTTCTGTGTGTAGTTTAAATCAAAGAAAAACATTGCAAAATGTACTAACTTTGGAGCGAGTAAAAATGTATAAGCGTATAACTTGAAGCAATGATTGCTTTAAAGAGAAAACCTGCGAATCGTTTCTGTATCGCTAACTGAAAGATCGAAGCTTGGTAAAGTTTGTAAAAAGCCCGAGCCTCGCTTGTTCTTAAACTGTGCCTCTTTGTTGGTCCAAATTCTCGTTCACTTCTAGATGACTTCTGAAAGCTCCTGAAAAGAATCTAAAAAGTACTAACGAGACAAATGGAGGCAAGAACTTAGATATAAAAAAATTTATTAGTGGCATTTGTACGAATTGTAAAGTAATCTTGAAACTTTAATTTTCTGTCCGATAGTACGAACTTGTATACAAATCAGTTGCTATTGCAAAATCGATCGGATCACATAACACCAAGCCTGGGCTACCTGTGGGATTAGTAAATGGATTGGTTGATGAATCAAGACATGGGTTGATGGATGGATGGATGGATGGATGGATGGATGGATGGATGGATGGATGGATGGATGGATGGATGGATGGATAAATGGATGGACAGATGAATAAATGGAAGGGTTGATGAATAAATGAATGAGTGAATGGGTTGGTGGATTGATGGATGAATGGGTGGACGGGAATGTGTTACAACAAATATTCTGACCAGAAGCAATTGAAACTCAGGTGCATGGCAACAAGTCATCACGCACTAAACACCAACCATCTCGTTATCAACTCCCGTGGGAGAATAAACCCCGGTTATACACGAGGGCACTACGTTCGACGTATAGATCGCTTGTCTCAACAACTTTACGATAACAAAAGCAACACAATCGGCACAAAAAGAGTTTATCGCAACCGTTAAGCAACGCACGTGGATAATATTCCAAGATTGTGTACTTGTTTATTTAAATTAGAAGGCCAAATGGAGACGTTTTATTCTGTTGACGAGGCCAATATTGCTTAAAACACACCACTTAAATCGTGGGTGGCCGATATATTGCCTGCCTCCCAAGCATCTAGTTTCGGCTGTTTTACAAGTATATTTTGGCTCTAAAAACATTGTCCCGAAAAGTTCAAACGTTCATTAAGATTATTTGAAAATGCGTGCACTTCCCTTCTTAATTATAACCAGCCAAAAATTTAATTGTCCAATCAAGACTCAGCGTTCTCACGCCCTTTATACTTGGCTGATGATGAAAAATTTGTTATACAGCTTAACCTCGCGACCCCGACACGTGGCAACCAATCAGCGCGAGGCATTCCCACGGTAGAGCAAGAATGAGCGGCTGTTGATCGTTCCAGCTATTACCTCATAATAGATGTTTGTAAATAACTGCAAGGGTTGACACACGACTGAAAATTTTTCCCACGGTGTGAACTATAAAAAGAACAGAGGGGCACACGACTGACATAAGGCTCAACACTCGAATTCGTGTGCAATTGTCTCCAAACTGGGCTGAGGGCAATTGAGCACGATTTATACACACGCCGCTTCGAATGATTGTGGATTTTCCTGGGAGCAGCCATTGTGAAAACGGCAATAATACTATGGAAGCAAAAAAGGTATGTAAAGCTTTTAATTATGAAACAAAAACTGTAAATAAAACCTTTTAACAGTTTATTTTCTTATTACAAATTTTTGTATCTTAATTTATAAACTCACAGTTTCGCATCAAGATTTTAACCACAGTTGTTGTTTGATTTTAGTCCAAGAAACCTTTGATGGAGAAAATGAGGAGAGCGCGAATAAACGACAGCTTGAATGAACTCAAATGCCTTGTCCTTGAAGCTATGAAAAAAGACGTGAGTAGATCAAAACTACTTCACCCTTTTCCCTGCCAGACACGAAGCTCTCTTTATAAAACAATATCAAAACTTTATAAAACACACATAGTTGTTAGTATAGCGTTGGAATGTACTAGTGTAGCGTCAAGCCATGGAATTGTGAAATAACCTATTTAGTTATTCCTTTTTGTTTCGCAGGCGTCAAGGTATTCAAAAATGGAGAAAGCTGATATTCTAGAGATGACTGTCAAGTATTTAAAGTCGATTCAGGAAAAACCACAGCAGCAAACCGGAGCAGGTATGTTCCCACCAGTGGGCAGTCATTTCCTGTTTGCTAACATGCTAAGAAAATTTTTTTTAATGATGATTTACTTGTCCAAACTTTTGAGTCAGCTGACATAAAATTCATACAGAAGACCATTCATTTTTTCATCTTTGAAGAGTGTTTCAAACAATTTGTCAAATTCGCATTTCTTGGGATTTTTCTCATAATAACGACTTCAATGAAAGAAGAAGGCAGAATATTGACGAACTGCAAACTTGATGACAGTCACGTATTGAGAGTTGATCTGTTGCCTCGTGGCTCGCAGGTTTTCCCGCCAGTGGGTGGCCCATTGTTGATGCAGGGCAAATGAACTTACTGCGGCTTTGAATTGTCTCTAGAGAGCAAACATTCAATTATTGTTGTTTCTTTTAACTAAGACTCGACGCAGGTTATGTGTTTAGAAACTCAAGAAAACTATTCATAATGAGAAAATTATGAGAAGAAAATTGCAGTAGAATATGTTTTAAACGCAGTTTTAGATAATGTATTTTATTAAGGTTTATTACCGGGATTGCGTAAAACAAAATCGAAGTGATTATTCCTTGGCGGAAAAATAAACCATTATTGCTTCAAAGGGAATTAAAGTTATGAAATATAAAAATTAATCCAAACGGTTTCAAGGAAAAGACAATTCCAGAAAAGAGACAAAGCGATTAGTTACTGAACCAAGCATTTTATTTTCAGAATCCCTCACCAAATACAGAGCGGGGTTCAACGAATGCGCCTCGGAGGTAACCCGCTATCTCATGACTACAGAACATGTTAATCCTCACATAAGGACCGAACTTCTGTCTCATTTAGCAAACTCATTAACTCGAAGCTCATCTCGCAGCCAGCAATTCCAGGTCATGGATAACAAAGTTTCTCTTGGCAGTGTGTCTAGTCCACTAACTCCTCAAACTTCACAAGGCTCGCCGAAGTTACAAAGCCAATGGGGGCGGCACGCGCACGCGTCTTTTCCCACTGCGTTGCACTCGCCACTCATGACTCCTGTTACTCTACCTGCCAGTCTGCCATCGCCTCCTTCGTCACCTCCCGGCCAGGAAAAGGTCTCTTCTATCCCTGCCCAACAAATACTCTTAGGTGGTGGAATTCCAGCATTTATTGTCCCCAGCGATGCATTCCACTTACTTCCATTAGCGTTACAACACTCTTCGACGAAAAGTCTTGAACCATGGAGGCCGTGGTAAGGCCGGCTGCTTCATTTCATCATCTCCTTGCATATTTTACAGCTCTCTGAAATTTATTTTGAAAGATTTGACGGAAACTGAACCAGTTACTCAATATGAGCAAATAAATGGTCGTTTTGTACAGGTTCTTAAATTGGTTGGACCAAAATTCAGAATGAGTACGAGAAACCGTTTCTACTCTACACAAAGATTACGCACATTTTATAAGTTAGGATTACCCTAAAACAGTAAAATTAGAATGGAAAATGACAAAACATTCCAACAGCAACAAGTGTCATGCACAAAAGCATTAGTTGCATAACGCAGTAACAATCCTGACGGTAATTAAAATTAAAATGATATTTATTCATTGATGGGCTCCTCTAAAAAACTAGAAGTGTATTTCATTTTTAACTTTAAAAAAAGTTGAAGCGAGAGAGATCGCTACTCTTGTGAGATTTAAGCCCCCTAATGAATCATTTTTATTTTGGCAAGAAATCTTGTCATAAGCTCGCGCGAAAAAAGAACTTGTAAAAATATTACGAACTTGGTTGAAATACTTTGTTTGATATTATTTTGTACATAGAATAATAAAATATCAGGAACTTAATTTGTGGTTCTCTGTTTACAGTTGTTCGTCTCGGCCGGTTTATAATGATTATGGACGATATTTAAAAACTGAACTCAGATTAACAGTTAAAAGAAGTAATCTCGAATTTCCCGTCAGCTTTCAAAATCCATAGAGTTTTCACTTTAACAGCAGTATTTTAACGGACCATAAAGAGAGAGCTTTTTTTAAACATCAACACTTACACTGTTAGGCTTCCAACGATAAATCTGTCATCGTGTTATCAGAATGAATTCCCAGACAAGAGTGATACGCAAACAAAAGCATTTTAAGGTTTTCGTTGGCTTTGGTCCATGCGATAAATATTTGTACAAGAGGCCGTGAATACGAGCCACAAATCCTATCACGATTGCCCTGCAGTCTTTTATAATTACAATAAATTTCCTTTGAGTTTTGATAAACCAGAGTTTTAAATAGCCAACGGTCGGGACTGACTTCCTTTTAAAACACTATAGTTTCACATTGATGGAAAGCACTCTAGTAACTTGATAAATATCGAACAAAACCGAAGTATGCTACTCTCGCTTACCATTGAATTTTAAAAAGGCAGAACAAAACTGTTTGTTTTTCCTTATCGTCGGTTTTGTAAGGTTATCGCATTTTAGATTAGTCGAGTGGTTCAAGGGAACTGGTATTTTGTTACTGAAAAGCACGCTTTACCGCATTCTATGGACGTCGTATACAAAATTTGGTTTTCCGCATACACAGAAACCAATATTTCTATACATTTGATTTAAGGTAAGAACATAGCTCTGCAAGCTATGTACAAAGTCCGCGCAATATCTTTTCCAGTCTCGAAGAACGTTACCCATTGTTTAACAAAAACGGTTTGGCCTCAGTTTCCCTTTGAAAGGGAACTGAAAAGCAAAATTGAAAGTAAAATGTCTTGAGACAAAAGTTAAAGAAAGGCCAGGTTAAGCTCGATTTAGTAGTCCCTAGAGATACAATGTCTGCAAGCCGCTACGAGTCTCGCGTCCTTGCCTCAAGTTCCACCTCTGCTTGATATTAATGATGACAGACAACTAGCGCTCGAGGTCAAAGGTATTGCAGTATTGTTGACTCAGTTACCCCCAAGCTATAAAGCCTTATAAATCACGGGTTTTGCCCTTATCTCAGCCGCCATCGCGATTAACACAAAATACGCTCTTTAAGTGGGCGAATGAGATGTTATAAGACAAGACTATAGTCACTTGCAAAGAGTATTTCGTTCAACGTGGACTAAAAAGATAAAAAGACGCGATAAAGCGCAAATCATGACAAAGAAATAAAATGCCTAAGACATAAATTAACAAAAAAAAATTCAGCAATGCCAAACTGATAAATTTAACCGTTTGTTATTTACTGAGTGGTGTTAGTGAACTGTCAAACACAAAAAGAGTGGGCGGTTCTTGATAGAATGCTGACAAAGAGCAACACAATATCGAAACGAGACCACTGAAGGAATTCAAGTTAAGGGATATAAAACGCAGTTCCCGAAAGCTATCCGGAAGTAGCCTTTCCACCCGGGGAGTGATCTTTTAATGATCTTTTAATATGCCTCAAACCGAGCCTGAAATTTAGCAAACAATCCTCAAAGGATATAACACAACAGTATTGCTACTTTGTGCTATCAAGCTGGCGCCGTAAATGGAGTTGAATTTAAGTCGGTCAATTACCAAGCATGGCCAATACGGAGGGTCACGCGCCAAGCACCGCGTCACACGCGACACAGCTCGCGCGCTTTGACGAAAATAGTAAAGTTGCATAATTCTCAACCTCGGCACATCTTTGACATGTTTAAAGTTTTAAAAATAGTGCCGAATAGTAGATTGGTGTTAACAAAGAAAGCTAATCATATGGGTAATACGTTTATTTATTTTTGGCGTGTTTTCATCCGACGTATATATTTTCCAAATTCAACTGATTTCAAATAGCAAAAAGAGAGCACGCTTTGGTATAACCGTTTTCTCCATGTTTATATATGTTTTAATTTTTTGTAAAAAAATTAAAAGTTAAAACTGCAAACTTATGTGCTTTAAATGTACGTGCGAAGTCTTAAGCATTGCTAGCTACATTTAAACCTTCTTTGAATGCAAAAATGTTTGGGAGCTTTTGCGATTCTGAGAAGCTGAACAGAACACAGATTCCTTGCAGTTCAATTCAATGAAATCCTTGACTGATTGCAAAATTTCTCAAACACCAACAAACAAATTTGCCGGAGTGAGCATTTATGCATATATTTTGTAGAAGAAAGCTCTCGATAGGAACTACACACCACAGGTTTAAAAGCACGTTACTTTGTGCTGTCCGAGTGGAGTTTTGGCGTAAAACTCAACACTGACAAACATGGCAGACGTCAGAAACTCGAAAGGAAAAAAATCTAGAGAACATCACAAAATAGCTTCAGAAAGGATGTTTTCAATCTGGCAAGCTCTCTGTATATACTGCAAAGGCCGGTAGCAATTCGTATATACTTGATACACGACCAAATTTTGAATAAAAAAGTGATACGGCTTTCGTATCACTATCCGATACAGGCCTCAAATTAATTATCTTTCTCCTAACCTTTTTTTTTCTTTTTCGCCTCAAAATTTTTCGGTTTCCCATTGTTTCTAGTCCATATATTTCGCTACCTCAACTATCGTACTAAACCACCATTTTTTTGTTCTCTGTTTTCCTTATAGCTGCCTGGGTGTGTTTCGGTGTATAAAGCTCAAAAAGACCTCAAAACTCCTCATTTTGAGGTCACTCACTTGAAGTGTAAACTTTCAAACCTCAATCTAAAATGTTGAAGAACTTCGTGTACCATACAAGCTAGAGATCGCATTTTAAAACCTTTTTCTCCTTGGAGTTCATCATAAGCTGTAAATCTCTTATTTTACTTGAAATGTTGAAAAAGTTGCTACTTGAGGTATTCTGTGCATAATAGTATCACTTACGCATATTTTGCACAAAGATAGAAATAACTGTATATAGCTCAAGATTTGTGTTACTATAATTACTTTTGAATATCTCTTCAATTTGTTCTTTATATCTCATGCGTCGTGCGCGTAACACTTTTGCATCGCAAAAATGTTAAGAGCATGTCAAAAGTTTCGACTTGCTGTGAAATAATTCGGGAAATGACACGATGAGATAATCTTGGGTGGTCCAAATTAGCCGGAGACAAAATCTCGAAAGATAATAACCTGAACCAAAGGTTTAAACTGTCGGACACAGGCAGTGGTTAAGAACTTGCTGATAACTTTGTCATGTAATGAAATAGGGTCTCCTAAGTTTCTGTGTTTTACTCGTATAATGAGTCTAGACTGACAAGCACTCACCGAGCCTTGATTTATAATTCCTTTGCATTACGGCTGGCCCCTTTGCCTCTAAGTGCCGCGATTTCTGCCGGAAAATAGGTCACAAAAAAGGTGGCTGCCCGCGAAAACTTTAACAAGTTTGATGCAGTTAATATTAAAAGCACAGAGCAAAGCCGGTTTTTTCTGAAACTGTTTTTGTTTTAACTTTCTTGCCCTTAAGTTACGGCTAACCAATATCATACCACAAAAATCGTAGTTGTTTTTTAAAAAAGGTAATTGTCGTAATAGTGTTAAAAATATTTGATGGTTTCTAAGTAGAAGAGAAGACAATATTCATTAGCGCGTGATTTAATAGTTAATGCTAAGTATGTCTGTTTTAGCAGCTTTATTTTCAGGAAACCATATTTTCCGCTAGCGTTGAGTTGTAAAGAATATTGGCCGCAAGATGAACCTTGAGGACTTTGAGAGTCAAGTCCTCCCACCAAAATTGTTCATGTCGCGGGCAAAATATCAAAATAACAACATATTTCATTAGCAAAAGCGATTAAAGTTATCAAACAGAAAGAGAACAACTGACGTCTTCAAAATGAACGAACTTTGCTGACTCAAAGCAAACTTCACGCCAAAGTAATTCCTGCATGAGAAGTGTAAATGTACGCAAAACACAAACTATGAAAAAAAAGAAGAAATCACGACGAATCTGTAACTGGAGTACGTTTTGCTGTAACTCTTTAATTTTATACCCTACAGAAAACTGTCGTTGTCTGACCCCAGCATTTTATATCAAATCAGGCACCGGCTTTATAGAAGCCTCTCTCAGTAAAACGTTGGCGGCAAGCTAGGCACTCGTCAACACTGTTCTTTATTACTGCAACCGTGGGAAATTTTCACATAGCATTGTTATTGAAATGTCCATGCGTAAACTGAGTATTATTTCTGTCTTCAGACAAAAGCCATTGAAAAGGAATGTTAACAAAGAAACCGGACGAGGACAATAGTGATTTGATCTTAGTCACACGTGCTGGTCAGTCGATGCGCTTCGAGGATTCAACATTTAAATCGAGTGGTGTAAATGAGACAGTGAAATTGACAGCCAGGGTCATTACATGGCTATCAACACATCACCCCGAGTTCACACGCTTCTCATCGCCAATCCTTTGATCTATGTTGAAAAACGGCCTCTTCTGCAGTTTGTTTACCAACACTGAAGAGTTTCGTACTCCTGCACTCGGCGTTAATTTCATGCAACATCATCTAGATACTTAATTTGTAAAAGTCTTTGTTTCGTCGTTGTGTATACAGGCTTTTTGGAAGTAATTAAGGACAGGCGGCCACTGTTTGATTAACCAATCAAAAAACCTCACTCCCACGGTACTCACGCGCCAGTAGGCTGAGGAGCGTTTTGTTCTCGAGTCTGGTCGTGCGACTTACACAAACCAGCCAATCAGAGAAAAGGGTTCCCACGGTCCTGGCCTCTTAGAAGGTCAAGTCTTTTGTCTTGCGCTGTTTCGCCGATTGTTTTGGAAAATGTGTGAGTAAATATTTGTGATTAGTGACACAAGGCCAAAAGAATTTTCCCACGAACGAAGACGTATAAATTAGAGTGGTCAGGCACACGCCAGTCACACGAATCGAACGCTCACACAATTCAGATCTCCGTTAAGTAATACATTCATAACTAAAGACTCAACAAAAATGTCTGTTCGAATCAACGAACAAAATTCAGACTACGTTAGCAAAATTCTCTCCGATAGACGGAAGGTATGTATAAAAGTTTACAACTTTTCTGTAGTTTTTAATAGCCAATGAAGCCAACCACTCGTGTCCAGCACTTGCTTTCGGCATCAGCGATTTACAAGCATATTCTTACTCTTTTCAGGCGAAGAAACCGTTGATGGAAAAACTACGCCGAGCTCGTATCAATGACAGCTTGAACGAACTGAAGAGTCTCGTCCTAGACGCATTGAACAAAGACGTAAGTTTTCTTCCCTTCTATAATTGTTTTTCTCGTACTCTAAACTTTCTGAAGTTTTATTTACTTCATAAATTATTATTTCATAGTTTCTAACTAGTTATATTTTGTTCATTAGGTGTCTAGATACTCGAAAATGGAAAAAGCTGATATTCTTGAGATGACCGTACAGTATATGAGAGATCTTAAAAGTGAAGAAACAAATTTTCAAGGTGAGTACATGTTTTGATTTTGTGGCATTCCTTTTTTGAACAGTTATGACAAATAGAACAATTCCATTTAGATTTGCCGCGATTGTTTCCGGATTAGGCTGTGAAATATCCAATAGGATATAGGCTGAAGCAAAGATAAGATTATCAGGCTTTGATGATATGATTCTGGCGTGAGAAAATATTTTTTTAGCTACAGGGAGATAGAATTTCAAGTCCCTTTTTTCAAAACAAAAATACTTGAAGTAATGAAGTTTCAACCCAGCGTTATAAATTTGTGCAGCGAATACTCGTGGGAGTGCTCGTAAAACAGACAATTTATAATATTTGGTTTTTATTACTCAGGTCCAAACAGAACCGCTGAGTACAGAGCTGGGTTTAATCAGTGTGCGGCTGAAATTAACAGAAATCTTTCCAGTGTGAGTGGAGCGGACCAACTTCGCTCTAAGCTGCTATCGCATCTCGCTCAGTCTTGTTGCCAAGGAGAAACTCCGGTCGCACCTGTGCCAGTCAGTAGAATTGGAACAACCAACCCTGTCATGGCACCCGAAACCGCTACCTTGTGTACAAGTGCAACCTTAACGCCAGTTTGGATTCCCTACCCCTCTCCCCCTCCGTCACCAGTGTACAGCTCGCCATCCGGATCACCAGCTCTATCGCCTCTAAGTCCATCTTCGGACTGCACCTCCTTTACTCTGAGCCCGTCAGTTATTTCGGCCTCCAATGGGGTTTCCCAACCAGACGTCAACGAAATCAAGTCAACGACGCAAAAGAAGCCTCAGGTCTGGCGACCGTGGTAGAACTTAAAAACAAACTTTTGCTTGTTGGCAATGAACAATTGAATCACTGAGTGCGCGTGCGCAACACAAATCGAGTTCATTCTATGGGAAGGATTTTTGTATATAGCTTCCATTTTTCAAAAGATTATTGTAAATAAATAGATTTTAATGAAGAGATTATATTTTTCAAATATGTAAGTCCACAAAGAGAAGAGTGATTTTATAAGCAAGACAATTTGCTTGCTTTCCCTCACAAATGTGTTGGTTTTGTCAATAAAAGGTTGTTTATTGAGAAAAGTGGATAAATTTGTGTTTGATATCGGAATCTTGAGTTGCCGAGCCTTCGAAAACCTCCCCTTATTAAAAACAATTAAGGATAAAATATCTTTTGTGTTTACTCTGAACCCAGGCTTGCTTATGTAAACCTAGATTTTTGCTTGGAAAACATAGTTCTGTTTATTAAAGTGCCGAATCATATCCGCAGACATTTGTACGCAAAAGCTTACACCTCGATACTTAACTAATAAACAAACAAAAATTTATGCTTCAGGCCTAGATAAATGACTTTACTTAATTAACTTTCAGGAGTACTCGGTCGGCCTAAAGTTTCCTCCCTAAATATTCTGCCTAATGGGTAATATTACTATGCGAAACTCAAATTAATGCTTAGGACATAGAACTTCATTCACCAGAGCTGATTAACTTAAACCCTGGGTTAAGCCAAAAAATCAAGCAGTAATTTTTCTAACGAAAGGTTTACGGTTCTTATCATATACTTTTTAGATTTCTACGGAATAAAAACTTGTCAATTCCCAAATTACGGCTCAAATCAGTCTCTCGCTTTAGGAACAAGTTAACCCCCTGTACAATTAGTACTAATCGGTTTCTGAACAACTGCGCCCAGGTGTCAGAGTTTATGACTTTCTTGACGATTTATGGTTTTCAAAATGTATGTTTTAATAATACCAAATGTTCCCACGTCTCCAGTTACTTATAGTTAATTAATTTTAGTCGGGTAACACCCAGAGTTTTTCGAATCCGCTTAGCTGAATGGAGTGTGATTTTTTTTCTCGGAACTGTTGCACCACGCTCGGGAATTGCGGTGCAAAATTCTTGATGCATCAATTCTTCTAAAGAACCAGTAAATTTTGCCGAAGCTCATTGCTCTCAACTTTTTGGCGATTTGATCTTCAAATTGTTCTTAAATTGTTCTTGTTTCTATGTGTGGTTTAATCGAATAAAAACTAAACCTAACTGTAGTGCAACATTGCATTTATATTTGATCAATTCATCCCCGCGGATTGCCGAGTTATTTTCCCGAACGATTGTAAAGTGCGAATCATTTGTTATTCATTTTGTATTGTTATGTCAGTGAAAATCGCAGCTCATCAAAGCTTAGAAAAAATTGCTGAATCGAGCCCGAGCCTTAGCTTGTTCTTAAGTTGTTCTTAAATTTTGGCCAATCTGAGCCTCGTTGTTCTTATAAAAAAAAGCGTGCACTTCAACGCGCAGACTGTGAATTACAGTTAAATTAATGTTTAAGATGACTTAAAATCTATCTATCGAAGATAAAATGAACCCGGCGGTCGAAAAGCCGGCGTTGGACTTGGGGAAAGCACTAGTCACACGACAGAAAGCTATGAGCTGCGCTACTTAAATTTTGCATCATCTGACCATGATTCGAAAGAAAATCACTTTGCTCCCACGCTATGAACAACGATGCTTTTGCACAAAAAACATTTTTTTTCCTGTTCTAAACGAGATTATTCAGAGGTTAGCATTAGTTACTTCTGATCTTAAAACAAGATCGCATTTCACCGCTTTGAAATTCCTGCCTGTGCACGTGATGTCAACAGCGGAACTTTGTTCTTGACACAAAGGCTGAAGTGAGACAGTTTGGGATCCTTTTAGCATTTGGAGCGGATTTTTTTTCGAATCTGATTCCTTGCCATTCTTTATGGAGCCTAGTTACTCGACCTACTTTAGAGTCTGTCTACATCCGCTCAAAAATTCTCCGAGTGAAAAAAACTCAACAGCAATCTTTAAATGGCGCTAAAAGTAGTGAAACTCAAAGACCAAGAAGTTCGCAAAGGTAAGTCAGTCAGTTTGCAGTCGTTTCCTTGCGCTCAGATACATAATAGAAAGAGACCTGATCCTCTGTAATCTCAGGAAATGAAAGACGACCCTGAAAAACTTAATTCATAAACACAATAAGTTCTAACTTCCTTATCAGCCTATTTACTGGGCTCCGAGACACTCGCGGAAATTAGCTTTTCATACCTCAAATTCATTCTGGTATATCGGCAATACATCCAGTGTATAGCATGGAGCTTCCTACACGTACTAACCAAAAACTTTCACGGGTTTAGCAACTGGTCACAAAAATTAACTCAAACTGAATTTCTTTTAGTCTTTTGGAAAGTTTAGCATTCCTTTATAAGAGAGAAATACCAAAACCAAAAAATATTCGTTAGTTTAGAGTATAGCCATCCGCGGCGATCTTAATAACTGAAAAGATCTTTTGCCAAACTACCGATGCTGACTCATCAGTTTCTTTGCTTTCCCAATACGACAATCATAGCTCAACAATACTCACTACACTCTCACACTAGCCCAAAATGCAACATCATCTTGCGTCATCATTGATTTCAGTTGAAGTATTTTAAGAAGACCTGAAGTGGCTCGTGACACTCCGCAGTGGCAAATTTTCTGTGTTTCAAACAAAACACTCTGATATCAAGAGGGTTCTTTTTGACCAGTGTAATCATGTTCTTTTTAGTTGTGATAAACTTTGATGAAGAACAAAAGTCGAAACAAACGTAACAGCTTTCTATATAGTTCTTTTCCCATGAAACATCACGTACCCTGTTTTTACGTAACTACAAAACAAACACCCATCTATTTTTCCTCTATAAAACAACACATTTAAATGCAATCAAGTATATAGCTGATTCGAACATTTTTAATATATATGACTGAATCCTGTAACCGAAGTGCAAAATATTTATTTTTTGGTGTAAACTTTTTTAGCTTTCTCAGTTTTGGGGCCTAACAATTAGGAACCAAAGAAAAATTTTGGCAAATGTTTATGTTTAAATATGAAGCCTTGAAAAAGCAGTAACCTGTGGCATAGCTCAGTCCAAGATACAGCAAAAATATTCCAAGGAAATACGCTATAGTTTTTTGGCCAAGATTCTGTAACGTGCGAGTTCCGAGCGGCAATCGAGAGAGACTCTTCCAGGGAGCCGGGGCACTTTCTTGAAAATGTGACGTTTTTGCAACCGGATTTACAAGGTTTGAGGCCAAAACTAAACTTATAAGCGTCGTATTCTTGTTTTTAAGTTGAATACAGGGTCGCCTGACCGTACTGCAACAGTAATCGTCCATAGTAGGATAAAGGTTTTTACTTCCATTCCATGGGTAGCCGAGAAAAGAGAGCGACCATTGTGTAAAAGGGTTAGCTAATTTGCAAAGGACTGGCGTGTTTCGTGCATTAAGACACCTGTTTCGTAAACCTCAGAAACTAGTGTCAACCAAGCGATATCTAGTCGTTAGTTGAACCCCTCCAATTTTCAAAGACAATTGAACAGTTGAAGTCCAAATTGTCACAGGAATAACGAACAATGAGAGATGGCCAATATGAAATAAACGTGTTGACGCTAATAAGTAGCGGCAAATTGTGAAACATGCATAGCCATAGGCATAGCCGGTTATCGGGTCGTTTTTCATAAAAACAAGAAAAAAAAGTTTTTCAGGTCTCATGCCCAACACTGAATGACAAGAAAACTTCTACAGTTGGTTTATAATTGGTACTATTGGCTCTCTTCACGAACATGTGCTGGAACGCTATAGAACTCGGCAACCTTATAAACAAAGTCTACATCGATAGCCGATCTTGGGCTTCTGAGCTGCGTAACTAAGCGTTTCTACGGACTGAAACATTTCAGTTATTTAAGCCTCAATCAAACTTGGGCTAAACTCTAATCATGGATAAGAAGTCTTTCTTTTTACTTTTATTCTTGTTTTACGGACTAAAAAGATTTGATAACGCGTTATGCACGAGTAGCGGAACAGGAAGAAATGGAATCAAACAGGAAACGGGCCACGTGCGTTGCTTCGCGATCTTACAAGTTTCTTGCCATCAACGCATTGAGGTATAGAATAATTTGAGTGACAATGTTGATAATAACCTCACTTGACCTCGTTCCGTTTCGTTTGCTATTCATTGTTGAAGGTTTGCAGAAGAACATGCACGGCATAGTAACCCAGCTGCCTGAAAGCAACAGGCCGTTGGTAAACAACAGATTCAACTGCCTCTAACGGTTCTATGTGTAACGAGCCATAAAAACAGAGTTCTCGCTATCAGACCCGAAAACATCAACCAGTTTGAACAAGCCTTTAACAAAAGGAAAAACCTGTTTGTCGATCTTAAAATCTGCTACATGAAAATTAGACGGAGCGAGTCTAATTTGTTACACCTATTTCACTCGTGTTGAGACCGCATAAGCTTAAGTATTTTCTATAAAGTAATAAACTAAAGTATTTTCTGTAAAGTAATGGTAGTGAATAAACAGGATTCGCTTGTCTTCATTCCTAAACTAGTATTTATATAATCTGGGAATGTTTTGTAACTGTTGTAAGGGTGTCAAACTACGTGCGAAGTAGTATACATTAGAGGTGACGGTATCGACGCCTACCAGCACAAATTAAGTTTTAACAAGTAAAAACCAAACCAAATCCGATCAAGTGTTAGTCAACTGATTCGTATTTTGTCAATTGTGTGTTTGTGCATGCAATCAACAGTTAGTCGTTATCTTGTCTATTGTCCACAAAGAAACTAGTCGAGGTTATCAAATATACAATACACACACTATTTTTAAATGACAATCACAGCTTAACTTGCGTTTAGTCTGAATATCTAATTTAAAATAAGTAATAAGACTTTAGTATTTCCGCACCAAAAGTCCCCGATATGAGCCTTGTCCTGAAACCCAATTTTTGGATATTATGCACCTGCCCAGCTGTGTAAGATAATATATATTAAAAGGGATTACTTTAACCCCTTACACAGTAGTGAGACTTTTGAACTATCTAATCCTGTTGATTCAGTTTACTGAACAAAAGAAAGTTTCTTAGTAACAAAGATATTATTGGTGATGAAGATTTTTTTACTCCGGCGGTGTCAACCAAGGACTTTAGTACAAAAACCAATGCGCTGCTCTTAATACGGAGCCACAGCTCTAGTCACACGAGACCACGAGAACGGTTTGTTTGACGTTCGAAGACGCACCACATTAATATCCCTTTGTGCAAATATACTTCTGCTTTTCTAATAAACGTTTAATCTTTTTAGAACCCTTTCACAAGGCAATAAAGCGAGTTCGAAATTCTATTCATGTTCTAAATCCTTTTAGCATAGTTAATACCTTTAAGCTGAACTTTGTTTCTAATCAATAAAATTAGGCTCGTTAGCTGAGTGTCTCTAAGGTCTCTTTAACGTAAAAGTCGCAAACACTGAACTCATCTTCAAAAGTAAACATATTCTTCCTTTGAAACTATACTGTCAAGTAAATGAGTCATATCCTAAATCGTTCCCCAAAGCAAAAAGTGTAAAAGAAAAGTAAAACTGATGAAGGTCAAGAGGTTTACTTTTTAGAATTACGTCATTGTCTCTATTAAAAAAGAGAAAGGAAAAACTGAGCAGGTGGAATATGGAAGTCATACACTCCTTAATAATTACTGAATGTTCTTTGTTCCTGTTATTTGGCTTCAATTTTGGGCTGTCTTAAACTGCTGAAACATGCCGGCGTGTGACAGAAACGCGGAAAAACTGATGTACGCACATCATTTCAAGAGACAGCTGTCGGCAAAACTACGAGTTCTTACTACGAGTCAAACCAAACACGTCATGTGAACATTTAACCACTCAAGCGAAAAATGCTGTTGCGACGTTCAACCAAAGAAAAAAGGATTACCTTTACCTCATAAACATGTAAAAGAAAACTTGTCTCCAAATTTCATAAAGACGAGAACGAACAGATAATAGAACTCACCGACCTCAACTAGCGAAGATAATTCTGGTTACTGCATGCAGCAAAACCGTTAATATTTTCTCAAAGTTACGTAACTATGGAAAACTTTGAATCATCTTCCCCGCAGAGCAGTTTATTCTTCCAAAATATTTCAATTAAACAAATAAGCATTCATGCAAAATATGTTATGTTTTCAACTGAAGTGCATGCAAGCTTAACTATTTTCGTCTTCGTAAACCTTGGTGACCCGGAGTTATTCAATATTAGTCGTTTCTGCGACACGAGGAATTTAACTGAATTAATAAAGAGTAGTTACAACCTAAAAAGTACTAAATAATGGATTATAGTAATTTATTATCATTTTCTTATTGTTTAAACTTAACCAAAATCTGCTGGAACAATATTTACTAGTTTTTTGGTAACCAAGAGTACCGCGCGGAGTAATTGGGATCGCAAGCTAGAGAAACAACCAAGGTTGCGAGGAGGAGGTACAATGTAGGGGAGTCAGAAGAGCGGAGTACGAGAACTGAACGTAGAGGAGTCAAGAGGAGGTATAACGTAGGGGAGCCAGAAGAACGGATTACGAGAACTGAACGTAGAGGAGTCAAGAGGAGGTATAACGTAGGGGAGCCAGAAGAGCGGAGTACGAGAACTGAACGTAGAGGAGTCAAGAGGAGGTACAATGTAGGGGAGCCAGAAGAGCGGAGTACGAGAACTGAACGTAGAGGAGTCAAGAGGACGTATAACATAGGGGAGCCAGAAGAACGGATTACGAGAACTGAACGTAGAGGAGTCAAGAGGAGGTATAACGTAGGGGAGCCAGAA
>JAOBAT010079430.1:0-10222 GCA_026413305.1 Hydrozoanthus tunicans | reverse complement strand
GTGCAGGATTTGACGGTACAAACTGCACAAACAGTAAGTATTTGCTGCCAATACCACATTTGTGTGTATACAATTAATTGTATGTTTTCAATTTAATTTTGTGCTTAAAGACATTTTTTTTCTTTCACTAAGAACCTCATTACCAGACAGTCTTGACACCCCGCTCTGGCTTTCACCCCAATCCTCAACTTGAATTTCACTTTCACTCGCATTCCAATTCTTACCCTCACTCTCACTCTTACTTTCCCTCTTATCCATTAGTTTTACATGATTTCCGCTTCTTTAAGATATTGACGACTGCGCCTTGAACCCGTGTCAGAATGGCGGAAGATGCAGTGACGGAGTTGCGTCGTACAACTGCACTTGTAGTGCAGGATTTGACGGTACAAACTGCACAAACAGTAAGTATTTGCTGCCAATACCACATTTGTGTGTATACAATTAACTGTACGTTTTCAATTTAATTTTGTGCTTAAAGATAATTTTACTTTCACTTACAACCTCGTTACCAAACAGTCTTGACACCCCGCTCTGGCTTTCACCCCAATCCTCAACTTGAATTTCACTTTCACTCGCATTCCAATTCTTACCCTCACTCTCACTCTTACTTTCCCTCTTATCCATTAGTTTTACATGATTTCCGCTTCTTTAAGATATTGACGACTGCGCCTTGAACCCGTGTCAGAATGGCGGAAGATGCAGTGACGGAGTTGCGTCGTACAACTGCACTTGTAGTGCAGGATTTGACGGTACAAACTGCACAAACAGTAAGTATTTGCTGCCAATACCACATTTGTGTGTATACAATTAACTGTACGTTTTCAATTTAATTCTGTGCTTAAAGATAATTTTACTTTCACTTACAACCTCGTTACCAAGCAGTCTTGACACCCCGCTCTAGCTTCTATCCCAATCCTCAACCTGACTTTCACTTTCACTCGCATTCCAACTTTTACCTTCACTCTCACTTTTACTATCCCTCATATCCATTAGTTTTACATGATTTCCGCTTCTTTAAGATATTGATGAATGCGCCCCGAACCCGTGTCAGAATGGAGGAACATGCAGTGACGGAGTTGCGTCGTACAACTGCACTTGTAGTGCAGGATTTGACGGTACAAACTGCACAAACAGTAAGTATTTGCTGCCAATACCACATTTGTGTGTATACAATTAATTGTATGTTTTCAATTTAATTTTGTGCTGAAAGATAATTTTACTTTCACTTACAACTTCATTACCAAACAGTCTTGACACCCCGCTCTAGCTTCTATCCCAATCCTAAACCTGACTTTCACTTTCACTCGCATTCCAACTTTTACCTTCACTCTCACTTTTACTTTCCCTCATATCCATTAGTTTTAAATGATTTCCGCTTCTTTAAGATATTGATGAATGCGCCCCGAACCCGTGTCAGAATGGAGGAACATGCAGTGACGGAGTTGCGTCGTACAACTGCACTTGTAGTGCAGGATTTGACGGTACAAACTGCACAAACAGTAAGTATTTGCTGCCAATACCACATTTGTGTGTATACAATTAATTGTATGTTTTCAATTTAATTTTGTGCTTAAAGACATTTTTTTTCTTTCACTAAGAACCTCATTACCAGACAGTCTTGACACCCCGCTCTGGCTTTCACCCCAATCCTCAACTTGAATTTCACTTTCACTCGCATTCCAATATTTACCCTCACTCTCACTCTTACTTTCCCTCTTACCAATTCGTTTTACATGATTTCCGCTCCTTTAAGATATTGACGACTGCGCCTTGAACTCGTGTCAGAATGGAGGAACATGCAGTGACGGAGTTGCGTCGTACAGCTGCACTTGTACAGCAGGATTTGACGGCACTAACTGCACAAACAGTAAGTATTTGCAGCAAACTTACTCCACATTTACTTTAATGGTGCTTTTAAGCTATTTTGTGCTTATAGACATTGATGAATGCAAACATTTGCATTTATATTTAGATTCTTCTGATCAAGTAGAAAACGTCCTGATCGATATCAAATAGAATAACATAAAACCCGACGATTGTCTGTAAACAATAATCCCTTTCTAACCTTCACTTGCATAAAGCCTGTTATAATTCGCCGGTAACAAGTACTTTTCTCGGATGAGGCAAAGAACTTCTAGAATCGATTTGCTTGATTGACTTTCTCTTTAAATAAAACGCCTCTTTGAAGAAAATAAAAACACATATGTTTGATTAGGAAGGGGACTGCAACGAGTAGAAATATATATATCTGTCCTTTTTTTCCAATGCAAGAACGCTTTTGTTTTTTAAATGAGAGATGTCTGTTGGGGATCCTTTCAAAAAAAGAAATCGTTTAAAAGATTCTTGCAAGATTGTTAATTTGCTATGGTTTAATTTAGAGAATTATAATTTTGGCCTTCAAGAAAGCGTTCAACATTTTAATCGAATAATTTACTTTTTATTAAAAAGAAATAAAAATGATAAAAAAAGATTTTATCAGCATTGTAACTGTTATGTGTAATTCACTCGAGTTCTTTATTTTTTCTACAATAGATATTGATGAGTGCGCCTCGAATCCTTGCAAAAACGGAGGAACATGCACAGATCTGATAAATGACTACAAATGCACCTGCAATGGGTCTTGGATCAGAAAGAATTGCAACGTATACATAGGTAAGATACTGCATATCGTGCTTCTGTCATTTTAACCAATATAAATCGAAATTTTGTACAAAACAAGAAAACAATTTTTTCACAGTCGAACTTCAAAAATATAAGACTTCAATTACTAAATGGCTAAAAAATTGTCATATAGTGAACGTGTGAAAAACTGCTGGTCTAAAATCTTTGAGAAAGCGAAGGGATGGCCTGTGCCGATCCTTTTTGAAAGAGAACAGGAAACAGACCCCTCTGAAGTCTGTCAATTCTTTCTTTCGATTTCGACTACACCTCTTTGGAACAACACCAACTGTCAGCCCCCTTTTTTTTTCAAAACTCAGAGACATTTTATTTTGATACCTACGAATATTGATAACCTCATTTTATAACTTTGGCCTTTTAAGATAAAGAAACAAATATATTTCATTCTAGGGCCCTAATAAGTTGTGTTATATATCCTTTGATGGTGTTTTTCTTTCTTTTTCATTGGTCTAAGGCCAAACGCGTGACCTACATAGCTGGCTGCAAGTATGACACAACTCATGCGCATTACTGTCTGGCGAATTTTTGCTGCAAATATGACCCTGCTCATGCGTAGTTTTGACCTTCCCAGCTGACGAAGAAACGGTTTCTTTTCCAGAGTTTAAAGAGACAGATTAAAGCAGTTAAACAACAAATTAAAATCAAATGGCAAATTTTTGAGAAATAGCTAGAAAAGTGTCACGGAATACGTTCCGGCAGTGTTCGATTGAAAGAAACTTGAACGAAGAGAACTTTTAATGTCAACACCAGGAAAGGTGGTTGACGATTGATAGACAGATCTTCCGTTCCCCTTATAGCTGAAAACGCATTTCACAAACAATCCAAAATGCAGACCTAATTCTAAAATCATCTCCAGAAGAGTTGGAGCTAAACAAAAATTAGTATCAAACAGTCCTGCGTACAAACTGTAGACTTTTTACAATACTTTTAACTTTATTCGCTGTCTAAACCAGTGATTCTGAAATAGTGTTTCCCTTATTCAAGTTAATATATGCATTAAAAAGAGGTGACTTTTTTTAAATCTAAATTACAAAATATTTTTAAAACAAGTGTCAGCTTCGTGGCTTTTTGTGAAGCGTTGCACACTAACCGTTTTATAACGCCTCTTCGTAACTAGTGATAGAAAAGTTATCAAGCCATGAAATAAAGTTTGGATTTGGTAATCGCAAATTATCGCAATTTGTCGTTGAATTTCTCGCAAATTTTACGATAATGAAACTGCTGCCAACTGACAAGTCATATTTTAACCAACCTCGTCTGTTATAGTTTAACTTCATATTGGAACAATTTTTTTAAACTGTCATAGCACTTAATAAGCAAATGCTATTATCATTATTACTTTATATAAGTCATGATCATTTATCAATATGCATGGGTTAATTTGTTAATCAAGAAAAGCCGCAGTATATCGCCCTAACTCTAAAAGAATTACGGCCGTGTGTGTACTAGCAGAGCGATTAGATAAATACATCTGCTGCAGCCAGTTATAACAGATCATGGTGAAACCCAATATGGTAGGCTATTTTTCTCCAACCTGGTGAGTTTTTCACTAACTGAGCTCTGGTCAATTCTGGGAAAGAAATGATCAAAGTTTGGTTAACTTGGCAAAAATAAAAACTTACCTTACGACCGGGTAGAGTTCTGTTAAAATAGGCGATTTAATTGATTATTAACATATTAAAATGAGATGTTTTTAAATTAGAACTAGTTTTTTTTTTTTCATTCTTCGCTTGTGTCCAACAAGTTTGGGTGGACTGGAACGAGGTAGATTCGGCGGGAAACTGTAAGCGAGTGTGCTCAAGATTGTGTTCAGGTCCGTTCAAAAAAATTAGTATGTACCCACGCCATTGATACTAGAATGGACATGCCTATGTACCCACGCCATTGATACTAGAATGGACATGCCTATGTACCCGCGCCATTAACACTAGAACGGTAATGCCTATGTATCGATGCCATTAACACTAGAATGGTCAAGCCTATGCACCCGCGCAATTAACACTATCAATTTTCTCCTAATTAAGACTGTAAAGACGTCAGAACTTCTGGCAACCTGAGTTCTGGAGTTTACGCCATCAACCCTGACGGACGAGGACCGTTTAACGTGTTCTGTGACATGGACACTGATGGAGGGGGATGGACAGTGATACAACGGAGGAGGAATGGGTCCGTTGACTTTTACCTAGGGTGGACAGAGTACAAGAACGGGTTTGGTTCGCTGACTGGTGAACTCTGGTTGGGGAACGACAAAATTCATCGATTAACAGCTGGCAGGACGACAATGCTTCGAGTCGATCTTGAGGACTGGAGCGGGAATACAGCGTACGCCAAGTACGGTAATTTTAGAGTGGATGATGAAAGTAACAAATACCGGCTAACCGTGGGCTCCTTCTCAGGTACAGCGATTGAATCGTTAGCTTATCATAACGGGATGTTCTTTACCACTAAAGACCGAGACAACGATGAGAATTCTCGAAACTGTGCTCAATCGTTCACAGGTGCCTGGTGGTACAAGAAGTGCTATGATTCCAACCTCAACGGTCGGTACTTGGGTAATAAACAGGACTGGACAGGGATAACCTGGATCAACTGGAGAAGTAGACTCTCTTTAAAAAGATCGACAATGATGATACGTTCCTAGTGATGTAAACGCACTCTTGAACAAAGTGATAAACTGGTACTATCGGAGTAGTGACAGACTAACAACACAACACTTAATAAAGTATCACAAAAGGGTCAAACATAGGAAAATGTTCAATCAAACGTAATTTCAATTTTTGAATTTTAAAATGCACGTTACGTTTAAATAAAACGGTTTTAGGACTTTTAATGTATCAGAATGTTTTTATGTAAGGAACTGTGAAAACACGTTCAGAATATATCTGGTTTTCAAGTAATGGGGAATAATAAGTTTTGCATTAAAATTGCCGCAGATTAAAGTGTTGACACGTAACACAGCATAAAACAAAACATTGTGTTGTCAAAGAAGTGTATCATTATCGTTGGAGATTCGTAGAACTCGCATGTAACGCTTTGTAGTTGAAGTTCTCATATCTAAAAGCATTTCTCTTGACGCTTCGTTGAAGTAAAGATATATGAAATCGAGCAAGCAACAAAAACTAGCCAATTGTCCGGAAATTAAGGGAAAATTTCTTTCCGTTGGCTTAAATCTTTAGCCCCGTTTGCCGTATTCGTCTCCAATGCTGTAACGAAACATAGTAGAATCTTCTTGACTTGGAAGAGTTTTTAGAGTTCGAATGTGTGTTCGTTCCGCTGGGGAAAGCAACGCAAAGAGCCTAAAATAGTTCCGCCTCTTTGCATTCGTATTCTCAATAAGATGACAAGGTGTATGATAAAAGTAACTAGGGTTTCATGTTTCTTCCACCCACTACGATTGGATAACTTTCTAGTTGCTTCAGATATCCAATTAGTCTTGTTTACACAGGCGAAGTCAAAAGCAAAATCGTTTTCTTGCTTTTTATCGTAGTTCGAAAAATGCAAAATCGTGCTACTTTAATGGCCCCAAGTCAAAAAATATTGTTCGCAGCTTGCTAAAATCAGTTTGCACAAAGATAGCAAGATATTTGCAATTAAAAGCAGTTCCAGCGTTTTACGATATTTTGCCTGGATTTAAAGTTATTGGCTTTTTACTGAAATTTTTTGTTTCGTAAACTTTGAAATGCGATTGAAAAAATAATGAAACATTTTAATGTTAAGATTCGCAGAAGCCAGGTTCCGTTTTGGTGGCCATTGGGTGCTAATTGATTCGGTTTTTAGTTGATATCATTGCGTTTGCTATTTTTTTGAGATGGAGTTCTTAGTTTGGAAATGCTTGAATCTAAAACACGGCCGCGGGCCTGTAAGACTAATCAGTTGTTGTTATTTATAACGAAAGAAATATTTTTGAACGGAGAAACCTTTAAGGTTTCAGATAATGTATAGTTTCATAGGAGTAAAAAGTATGCCGAGTGCGCTACGAAAGAAAAACTAAGAACGTACCCAAAATCATTCTGATACCTTAATTTTTTGTTATTGTTTCTACTTTTGATGCTATCATTCATCATCTTTATTGCATTTTTGCCAGCATTAATGCGCCCATGCCTTTAGGTTAATGAAAAAGAACAACTACAGATCTTTTCAAATTCAATTTGCATCTCATTCCAAAGTTGGTTAATAGTAAACAGTAACGATATATTCAAAAAAAGAATCCGTCAAACAGGTTGATGTAGGAAGTAAACTGCAGTTTTTGAGTTTTACGAAAGACCTATTTTAAGTTGACAAAAATCAAAAATGCTTCTTAAAAATCAGTTTAACACAAGCATCAGTTTAGTCACCCTTCCCTAAACATTCATTCGACTGCCTGCAAATTTCTCGAATAATCCTCAAATTTCTTAAAAAACAGAAACATGATAAAACTTAATGGTAACCATTTTTCCGAGGTAATATTGTCTTTTTTTCCAATATTTGGCTTTTTCATACTCTTGACATATATGTACTTTAACAAATAAGAACATAAAGCCCAGGCTAACCACCCGAAGTGTGGTCTTATTTAGTTGAGCTCCTTTGCGGTTTGTCTCCACAAACACGCACAGAATTGGTCCTCACAAATTAGTCTTCCCATGTATTCAGTTTAATTACTCTTGAATAAAGGTCACAGTAAACATCTTCATTGCTTTGTGGTGTGTTCATATTCATAGCTGGGCGAATTAGGTTGGGATTTACGGGGGTTTGATATAAGGTTTCGAGGAGCGAGGTAATAGGTGACAGACAGAAAAAATGAGTTTAACGCCGTCAAATTGACTTTTCGAATAAAATTTCGTCTTTTAAAATGCCCTACCTACCCTACAAGTTTGTTTATAATATCTTTAATCGTTCTAGAGTTATAAGCCGCGACATTCTCAAAACAATGAAAACTTGAGGAAGTGCGACCAATTGGTACCTAGTTAACGAAACAAAAAAAATCAACTTCTTTACACCTATAATTGGACTTAACAAAGCTACGGATGAACTATCTATAAACTTAAACCTTGAAACATTTTAAAAGCAAACCTTGTCGTACAATTCCTTTGCAAACTGTTTTGTTTAAAGAAGATTTATTAACCTTTCCAATGAATTAAGGCGCAACTGGTTAGAATTGAAATCAAACTGCGAGTCACGATGGAGCAAAGAAGAACATTCGATCGTGTAACGGAAATCATTTATTTGCCTCTTTAACAAAACCCAGTTGATCTCAAATAACCTTTCTCAGATCTAAATACTGTAATGACCAAACAGATCTTTTCCGAAACCCTTTGCCGTATAAAGCATTTTTATAACAAACTAGACACGTCCAAATTATACTAAGTGATCAAGTCTTTGCCAAGTTTTTACAAAACTACAATTTCGTTACGGAAACACATTTGAAATACGCTCAAGTTCCGAGATTTCTATCCATATAAAACGTGACAGCCCACTTTTAATAAACGAAATAGGTTTAAATTCGTTGTTTAGTCAATTTTTTTGTAAAACTCGAACAAAGTTCTTCACTTATTTACGAACAAGAAAGTCATAAATCGGTGTTTCCGTTAAGGAAACGCATAGGAAACACGTTCAAACTCGTAAAAACTTAATTTGTGCATTTCCGTTTACGAAAACATGACGGGAACGGTTACATTTTTTAGACTTGAAGCGGGCAACGGATGACGTAGCAGGAGGCATAAAGCAGAGACAATATTTTTTATCTCAAAATTCAATTCTGGCTACAATAGTCACATTGTTATAACTATAATTAATGAATTATTCCCTTGAAATTGTTTGAAATAAATTTTTTTAACAGAAATGAAATTTTTCAAACAAAAACCACATAATTCACTACTGCTACGTCCCAGGCCAACTCGTTCAAAGTTTACATTCCAATCTTTTTTTGATTAAAAAGCATACTTAGACGTGGAAATTTTCTTTGTTTATTCACATTTGGAGTTCGCAGATCTATGAAAACAGCTTTTATCCAAAAAGTAAAAAAATAAGCTTTATAGCATCTTTAATATTTTGGATTTTATTTTTATTAGTTGATTTAACGCGGCCAGTTGTTACTACTAAACTTTAGGCCATTTTGTAAAAAACATATCCCGGTTAACCATTATGATTTTTCAAAAATTCAGTCAGGGCGGACGTTTTTTTTTTCTCTTTTGTAGGTTTAATACTTTTGTGAACTACTCAGTCAATTTGGGAGTAAGTGTTTTTCTCTAATTACCAAACTTCAGACCAGAATCTCTTGCACAAAGCAGTCATGCATAGACATCATAGCTTCCAATGCGCCCGCATTTGAATTACAAACAGGAATTTTGGAGCCGGGTCTTAGCGATCACAAATTAGTTTATACAATTTTAAATAGAAAAGTGTTGAAGCCGACGACCACTTTCACAAAGGCGAGGTGTTTTAAAAGCTTTGGCGAAGAGGCTTTTAATAAAGATCTGGAGTGCGTTCCTTTCAAAGTCGCTTATATTTTTGATGATATCAATGACATTTGCTGGGCATGGGAAAAAATATGTACTAATGTCTTGGATGATCACGCTCCTACAAAGTCTAAGAGGTGTAGAAACGCTGCCGGTAAATCGAAATTTCTAACTCCTGAGATAAAGAAAGCTATGTGTAAAAGGAATGCTCTTAAATAAACGAAAATTTAATAAGACAAGGTCAGCTGACGATTGGGAGGCGTACAGGTCACAAAGGAACCGTGTTGTTGCTTTGCGACGTAAATCTATCAAACGTCATTTTGATCAGTTTTGTAACTCACGCGCGGGAAACCCAAGGGAGTTCTCACTACTGAATTTTGAACATATGACTTACATATGACAAACATATGAGAAACCTATGACAGGTCATAGGTTTGTCATATGTTTTTCATATGTTTGTCACATGTTAGTCATATGTTGTAGTGAAGGAACAAAACATATGACTGTGGCATATTCAGATGTGTCATATGTTTGAGAAACAATATGACAAGTATGACTTGTGTGACTTAATCAGGCATTCATGGACATATGACTCATGTGACTTTGCTATGACACATATGACCAAATTGACATATGTGTCATATATTGCAACATATATGACTGTGGCATACTGACATATGTGTCATACATTGTAAAACCTATGACTGTGGCATATTTATACCAGTCATATGTTTTAGAAGACTATGACACATGTGACACATGTGTGGTAAAACCGTATGACACATGTGACAGTTTCCCTAGTGTAACGATAAAAAAACATATGACACATGTGACAGTTTCCCCAGTGTAATGATAAAAAAGATATGACACATGTGAAATTGACAAGGGTACAACATATGGCATATGTGACTCAAAATGTTATTGTTTGTACAAAATATGTGACTTCAGACATAGCGATTGCAATATTTATACAACACATAGTATAGATTGTACACAAACATGGCGTAATATCATTATATAATACTGTATGATTATCTAGAACTCTCAAGCTTGGTAATAATGTATATACTATAAAAACAAACCACACAAATGCTACAGTAGCTGTAGAT
>JAOBAT010079419.1:0-19779 GCA_026413305.1 Hydrozoanthus tunicans | reverse complement strand
TTTTCTAAACTCTTCCATACTTAAAAATAACAGCTAAATTTTATTCAGAACCTATTTTTTGGCTTTGCAAACACTACTGTCAGTTTCCATATTTGGTGAACTATGAATATGAGCTGACAACCAAGATTAAATGAACCAATCAGAACGCGCAAGTCGCAATATTCGAGATTGAAAATTTAATAATTCATTTAATCCTGAGGCGTGCTTGTGTTTCTGAAATTCCAAACTGGCTTATAAATGCACTTTGATTGAACAGTGCTAACTATAATCAAATTCATACTTTGGGTGCCATTTAGTCTTGAAGTCAATATAGCTCAACAATTTGTTAATTATCAAGTCTACTGAATTTATGCAAAGTTTACTCAATTAGGATATTGAAATTACAGTTTCCTACTTGCTAGCTGGAAATTGCTGTACATAAGCTTTTGTAAGGGAATAAAAGGAGAAAGCAAGAACAATTAAAATTTTAAATTATATGTTCTGTGTGTCAAGGTAACATTTTTAGACAGTTGAAAGTTTAATACAAACTTAAACAACCTCGTGTATTAATTTTCTATTTATATATACATATATGGAGCTCATTTTGTTCATGCTTATATCATTAGTGAAATGTCTGGGTATTTACATTCTAATTATATAAGTATATTAATTTGTTTTGAATCATAATGGTGCCACAGCCAATATCGATTTTTTTTTACAACCAAAATATGCATTACAGTAAATATTCCATCTCTCTAATAGCACTACATACACTCCCCAATTTAGCCAGTTATTTGAAACAATGATAGATTTTTAGCTTGTTCAGGATTCAGGAAATAAAACAGCTAAACTTGTGTGAAAAGTTGCAATGAAATTTGATTAAAAACTGCAGAAACCAGTGTAATTGAGTAAAATTTATATTTAGTTTACCAGTTGTCATGTCTGCCACTTTGACTGAAATATGTTGATATAGTAATTTCAGGTGCAGATAATGTTGTCAAAACTTTTAATAGTTGAATAGTGTTATAGAATTTTTAAAAAAGTTCCACTGATTATATCAGTATGCATCTGTTTGGTTTTTGAGGCTGTAGAAATTGGTTGGGGAGGGGGGTACTTTGGGGTCAATAGGGAAGGGATGACCATCAGAAAAGTCCCAAAAAAACCCTAAAAAATACCAAGGGATAAAAAATTTCCCCCATAAAAAATACCTCTTAGTTATAAAATTACACTAAAAAGACCAATTTTCTCTTGATAACTGGCAGATCGGCACAAAGTTTCTCGTGATATGCCGTGAATAAAGGCGCATGCCTAAAAGAACCTTTGTCAAAGGACTTTTTTCTCAACTTGTTATCAGTATGCATGTTTGCTAAAATGTTTCTTGCAGTCCAAAAGTTTGGGGTTTTTCAACCCTAAAGAATACCAGACACTTGGTATACCACAGGATTTGATTTAACAACCCCTTAAGAATATCAGACTGACAATTTTAATCCCTAAAAAATATGACATTCATACCTACCATCCCAATATAGGGTGAACCCCCCCCCCCCCCCAAGGGATTGTAGTAGTGTCTCTAGCAAAGGTTTTTCCTGGAATGTATGACCCCAGCCTCTGTATCCCCATTTGGCCCCCTCCCCCTCAACTACCCTTTATATATGGTATCCCATGCATGGCATTAACATTTATTATTTTGTTTATACTAGATGTACCATTCAAGGAAACATATATTATCGCTTATAACCGTTTTAAAATTCATATGCATATATATTAAATTAAAACTTACTGCAGTTCATTTATGTTAACTGAGTCACAATTGTTTTAACTGAACCAGCTGCTTATAGAATACATAACATGCATATGTGTAACAACTGCATTAAACTGCAATGGACTGCTGCCATTATCACTATTGCAGGTAAAATCCTGGCTAGCTATATTTCATTTACAGCAGCAAAAAGTGTTGCCCAGCCTCAACCTTTTAGGGGCAGAAAAGGCCAAGCAGTTCTTCGGAAGGGTATGAAATTATGCAAATGGTGAACCTTCCAATTTCTGACATTAAGAATTTATGATTACTTATTCTCCTGGGGAAGGACTCCCAATTTTGTTGGGTAAGGGGGGGGGGGGAGTTAAAAAATTGTAAGAGTTTGTTACAATATCTGAAATTCCTATTCAAAAGTTGCTGTTGTTTGCTAAAGAATTATTGGCCCCCCAGTATAATTATTTGGGGGGGGGGGTGGCAGTGCACCCCCAGTTTCACCATCCAAGTAGGGAGAAAACTTCAAGGATTTGGTACCCCTTAGGATGCCAGAGACAAATTTCCAAATTGCATTACCTTTAGCTAGGGCATCATTCCTCAGTATTGTACAAATAAAGAGATCAAATTGTGTTTGAGAGCTCAAAAATAACCAGCCAGTATTGAAATATTTGACTCTTCTATAACTTGTGTCTTTAGCTTCATTAAATTGAGTGAATATGCACTTTTGTTACCCGTAAGGGTCAGAAATCGACCTTGGACACATTCAGTTTGGTACCTCTTGGGGGTTCCATTGAAATTTTAGTCAAGCAAAGCAAAAATTTGGTTGGGGGGCTAATAATTTTCTGCCTAATAACAGGAACTTAAGATTTCATAATTACAAACTATTAGAAATTCCCCTTTAATAATTGTTGCTTCTGCTACCCATGCATTGCAGCTTTAAGTAGAGTTTTATTGTTAAATTAAGGACCAACTTCCTCAATCTTGAGCTCAACAAATACTGTGTGTGGAAATTCCCCCAACTAAAGTCTTCCTTAATTACACTTTTTTTTTTTTAAGAACCAGTAAAATTTTGCCCGAGCTCAATGTTCTTAGTTTTTTCAACAATTGGAGGCTCAAAATGTTCTTACTTTGTTCTTAACTGCAACATATTTTTTTATGGTTGAAAATCGACCTCAAAGGCCTTCCAGTGTTTATGTATGCCCTGTTTTTAGTTCCAGAACAGGTGTGCATACAAGACACGTCATTTTAGTGGTATTACATGTGCTGTATCAAGTTACAGTCCGACGTTGTTCCTGTTTACTTATTAAATTTTTTTTTCTTTTTTGCTATTTCTTTTTTTTAATTTGTTTAATTTTTTTCCAAGTTTTCATTTGAGCCTCAAATTGTTCTTAGTTTGTTCTTATTTTTTGGGCGATTTGACCCTCACTGTTCTTATTAAGTGTGTTCTTAATAAAAAAGAAAGTGCAGTCAGTTTTCATCTTCATTTTTTTTCATTATCATTTTTATCTTCTGCAGTGTTTTGTTGGAACACGCTTTTTCATCTATAAGCCATGTATTGAACTTAATGCTGAAACGATCTCAGGAGAAAAGAAATGTTGATAAAATAGTTGATAATGATCATGAGGGGGTTAAAATTGAAGGAAGACTGGAAAGACTCCAGAATATTCTGACAAGACTTAAGAGATTGACTTGCCTTTGGCATATTTTAAATTTGTCATTGTTTACTGCAGTTCCCCCAAACTAGTTCACCATTCTTTATGTCACTATGTTTCAGTGAGTTGTCATAATATTGCTGTAATGCAACCTTAATCAATAAGCAAGTAGAGTCGCAAATATACAGCACTAGAGTTATACGAATCTTGTGCATATTTTTAAAAACATGTGACCCTTGTCCATCATTTTGTCAGAATGATTTCCTACTTGCCCCATGGGCATGAAGTAAAGAGATGCGTTGAGCAGGAAATAAAAAAATTATGAACAAAAGCAACAATATTCATTGCTAAAAGAAATAATTTTAGTGTTCACTAGACTGTCCAATTTACGTTGTGATACTTTTGCTCTCCATTCGGTCCTAGCCATGCGACGTGACCAGTGTGTTATAAACTTTATCCTCCAACTTAATTATGTTTTTTGTTCTTCAAAAACTTTAATTAATACATTTTTTGTTGTATCCAGAACAATATTTGTTATGGCAAAAAAAAGTTACAGTTCGTGAAGTATTATTGTACAGTATTCTGCGGAAATCAAAAGTGTGTGTCATCTAAATCGCGGAATTATCTACTCGGAACTATACCTGGGTATAAAAAAAGCACAAAAGGTTTCAATTTACCTGGCAATAAATTACGTTTTGTCAGGATTAATTAAACATGGCGAGCTGCCGGTCGCCAGCTAACGTAATGTTCCTGGACTGTTTGTGGCTGTCTCATGATGGATGCTAAAACAGCATGGTCGCAGCATGGCCATTTGATTTTGATATCTACCACGAATCTAGACTTAATAATCAACCAACTCTGCTCTCATATCGCGTTGTAATATATGTTCATACAACTCTTTGCCTTGCTTTTCACTCAATGGCAAAATAACTCAACCGATGGGTTAATTTGTTTTCTTGTCATTCTACACTTTGGTTATTGCTATTTTAGTCTTATGTCGAGAGTAATCCTAATTCTTTGATGTTTTTATATCTCGTGGCATTCAGTTTAACATATAGTTGCAAGGCTGAAGCCCACGTTTTGTTGTTTAGTACAAAACATTTTTCACGTGGACAAGCTGCAAGCTTCGAATTTGGCCAGATGTAAATGATAATCGGTCAAAGAAGAAACGAAAAAAATTGCGACCGTAATATTTCAATGGTGTTCTTGTTAAACTAGGAAATCTTCTCACCGATTTAATCAAGGTTTTTATCTGTGTTAATTTATGAAACATACAGCGGCCCCATTGCCGACTGATTAAAACACCATGAATTTGAAAGCCGAAGGGTGACAAAACGAAATTCGTCAAGTGAATTCGATACTTTGAACTTCGAACCGTGTAGCTCGCAATTCGAAGCCACAGTAAGACCACAACGAGCTAATATATTTACCTTTAACGATCATTTCCAGTATTTTAATAAATTGAAGAGATATCTACCAAACCACAGGTATAAGCCATGCCACGCAGCTTCCCATTCGAGAACGCAACACGCGCCAAGAACCCATTTCCTTGCAGCGGTCGACATTGTGAAATAGACAAAAACAAGCTTTGTAAAAACTATCAAAAATCGTTTTTATTCGGTACAAAATTTCCTGTGCAAACGGAATCTTTGCAAAGGAGCCTTCATGACGCCGATTTTTTCGGCTCCGTATACATATGTGTGTTAGTTTTAAATTATTCACGACACTAAAGGTTTACCGCCCCGAATTCAATCAGTGATTATTGAAATAAAATTAAGCTGTACTGATGAAATAATTGACTGTTGCAATGCTCCTCAAATTTCGGAGTGTTACATTTTTAAGATAAAAATGATATAACGAGTTATCTTATTGTAAATTTCTATATACTGACGGCCATCTTTTCCTACTTCGTTCAGCTTTCGACCCAGAAAAATTGTTTGTATGGCCGCAACGAAGAGAACTAAGATTTATACGAGACATGCGGTTTTTAAATCTATCACAAAAGTTTTGCAATGCAGATATATATTACAAACACGGCTATTAAGATTTTTCTGTATATCAAACTTTTTCCTGTGAGGAAGGCTTTACTTTCTCCAAGCGATCCCCTACTTCTAAAAACGTTTATATGATGGACTTTGCAGAGGGACAAAAAACCTGGTAAAATAATCTTTCGACATAATTTTCGCTCTTAGATTACCCTTGAACGAATTAAGAAAAATAAACTTTGCGGCAGTAAAATGATAAACGTTACAAACCTCGGAAAGATCCTCTCTTTTATGATAGGGCAGTTGAAATAACGGCAAACTTAACGATACAAATGTTGTAGAAAATAAAGCATTAAAAATAGACCTGGTTTGTGTTCGGTGTTTGACATATGGAAATCGCTCAAACTAATCAAAACGATTAGCTGCAATTGCGAAAAGCTTCAGCAGTTTATAGTTTACAATTTTTGTCCAGGTAATTTCTTCTCTAAGGAGTCAATGTCAATTTTGTGGACTGTCTGTTTCTCGCACGCCGCTCCACAGAAACTCAAATGAATTCAAACAAAAGCCTCTTTTCCTTCACCCTTAAGTTTGTACGTGTCGTTGTACCCTCCATCTGTCAATGCATAACTGCCTTCATCTCGCTTTCTTAGTCGATAAACGAGGAATGCTATGAGGATAATAGCACATACAGCTCCAACAACAATCGCTGCGACAACTTCTGTAGTCAACACTTTATATTCGCGTTTCTGAGCAACTGCTTTTCCATCTTCTTTCTCGTTTTCCTTTTGTTGTTTTTCAACCCCACCACCAAAATTTGGATCCTCAACGTTGTTATTCATTTCAGTAGTTGGTTCGTCCTTTGCTGAAGTCGCTGTTTTTGTAGGTATACCATTATCAAGTTCAGTTGTTTCCTTCTTTACCTTATGTTTCACAGTCGACACGCTTCGTGTCGGCGTGTACACTGTTACATCAACTGCAGTTGTTGGCTCTCCTGTCCCGCTTTCACTGCCACTACCAGTACCACTTTCATCTGACATAACTCCCGACGCTGAAGCTTCATCGTCATCCCCTCCGCTTTCTTCTTGCTTGGGATTTGGCGGTGCTGTGGTGCTTTTTGCACCATCAATAAAAATTGGCCCCGAGTCATCGGATTTCGATTTAGCAAAGCCACTTAGGCAAGCCAGTAATACAATCACATACAAACGCATCTTCGTTCTTGCGTGTTACAAACACAAGTTCTTTAACAGTTAGTCTTTTCACCACTGTAAACTTTCGATTTTTCCTTCAAATATCCAGTAAAATTCTTTGGTCAACTTAATCCACTTCTCTCTTTTGAACGCAACACAAACACGGCATTCTGTATTAGGCAGATGTCAATCACCTGACGTCATGGTATACTCCCGTTCTAATTCTATTCATAGCAACCAATCAGATCACACACAGGAAATTCCCGAAGATATTTGCTCATACCTCCCGCCTAACTTTGTGTTGAAAGCACAAAACCGCGAATGGTTATTGTTAAGATATTAAGGCCGACAAATATAGGGTAACAACACGATATTAAACAATAAAACCTGTTTTAAACGTGGTTGATATTTGTCGGTACATTCCCGGGGGAGACTGGCCTTTAACTGCCAAAATTTTTCTGGAACTTACGAAAGCATCCGAAGATAACGATCGTCTCATCAAATTAACAGCAAGACGTCATTTTCCTGGTTTCACAATAGGACATAGATCACCGACTCAATGCGAAAACTTGCTCGTTTGAATAGAAACTTACGAAGCAGTTTCGATTTCGAATAATGTACCAAAAGGGACTTTTCGGATAGCTATTTGTGGAAAACTACTTCTACTTTGCCAAACAATTTATATCCGTATGGTTTGACCCGAATCTTTCTCCTCGATTCTATTCAACACTAATCTCAATCGTTACAAGAAAATTTGCATAGGTCGGAGTTTATAAACCAAGCTAATTTGCTCTGGACCCTGCAGGTGATAAGTCGCAAACATCATTCGGACTCTAAACGTTACAGAAGTATTCATAATATATAAATTGTGTATGTCTTCTTATTCATCGAAAATACTAAATTGTTAAAATTGAAACGCTTATAAACAAAACAGTTTGGATGTTCTGAATTACTGTAAAAAGGAAAAATAGTTTAAATCACATGGGTATAACCACCTTTACGCGAAAAATTTGAGTTGCTTTTACAGAAAAAAATGCCCTTGGCTCCTATTTCGTTTTATTGTCCTGTGAATGTTCTCTTAGTTTCTTCCGTCACTCTTCGCTCCGAACCAAGACTTAAAATTTATCGCAAAGGCCAGCATTTCGAGTGTCTTACTAGCTTTGAATATCTTGAAATAACAGTCGCTAAATTTCATGTCGTATTCAAACGCTTTGTTGTTTATTGCAAACACACAAATAGAAACTTCAAAACATCACTTGGCGCCAAATGCAAACTTCAACAAAAAAAAAAAAGACGATTCAAAAGTGGTCTTTGATTGCTTTGTATTGCAGTGAAAAAGATCATGTTTTACTATTTTTATTCAGAATACAGCATGACCGGGAACTCACCGTTTCAGCGAAGCAGGATGCGTCCTGTCCTTTCAGTTTCCCGCGACATACAAGCGCTTGCACTCGTGAATTAATCAAAACAGAAACATTTTCGAGGTACTCTTCTCGGATCTATGCTGAACTCCAAATAAACGAAAAAAAGGGAAGAGTAAAACTTATGGGGGAGGGGGAGGGGGGGGGTGTAGTGAACTAGGAGGTTTCGAGGTGAAACTATCGAAAGTCGTGCTTATGGAGCAAGATGTTCCAAATTATTCTTTCAACCGAAGAGATAAAAGCAAATGTCAGTTTGTTGTGTCGTGAAAGTAAAGTCTTCAAGGAATCGATTGCGATAACACTGAATGTTTTTTTTTCGCGTGTCTAAATAAAGTATGTACGTGTGTAAACGATGTATGTATGTACGGTACTTGCGTAACTTGCAATACAATTTCAAAAAAAAGGAAATGGGTTGACAGCTTGTAAAAAGATTAAGGTAAAAGACGACCTCTCTGCTCAAACACGCAAAGAGTTGTGCAAAACAAAGGTTGGATTTAGTTTAGGTATAATTATCATAACTTGATGTCAAAATTGACTGTGGCCAGAGTCAATTGTCAGGCCTAGCCCTAAGGAAGTAATTTAAAACGTACGTTCCTCGTATCGCAAAATTGCTCATGCTATGAGTTTTGGAGCAGATTTTGTCCTACTCGGTTTTCTATTTTGAATTAAAACTTTTCAAAATACCCATCACCAGACAGGTTTCAACAACTCATTTACCGGGAACGTGTTTGCACGGCTCATGCATACCAAATTAGCCACGACTGTCTTCCTGGCCTAAGCTTTAGCAGACTGAGATAATTCTGTGGCTGTTTGTTAAAAGGCACGGTTGCGATCACGATAATTAAGGTGTGAAAATTATCGAAGGCAAAAGTTACGATCATGACGTTTTTATTCTACCAGATGTCATATTCTCAGTGTACTATTTTTGTTTTGTTTTTTTACAGAAAAACGTTTTCGTCAGTGTAATTGCCTAATGCCGACCTTATGTGAGCTAGTAGCTGTTAAAAGGGTTATCCTACACTGAAAATAAAAAGCTCGCGATGTATTTCCGTTTGGCATACGGAAAGTCTGGCTAAAGTTTGTGGATGTTTTGAATGATTTCAGGGTTATTGTTATGGGTCGGCGTAGGTAACCTGACACCAGATTAACGCGCCCTCTTTTCCCAAAGTGTTTTAAAAGAAGTCAATCATCCAAAGAATCTCATATAGAGTACAATTGTCTCAATTCTCAGCGCCTTTTGAGATTAATTTAAAGGAAGGATAACGGATAAAGATCGGTTATTAAAATGGGTTGTAAGCGCGCACGCCGAGAAGTTTTTATGTTCAGTATTTTTTAGGTTTGCATTGTAGTACCGGAGACCTTGACCCTATTGACGAGTCGCTCGCTAAAACGTCGCAGCTGAAAATTTTAGAAGCTGCTGAAATTAAAAGGACAAATTCTAATCCGAGCTTAGCCGATAACACCTCCAATTAAAAGCTAGAAGTGGAAGATCAGTTTCTGAACTACGTTTCGTGCAGACAGAATCAATAACACGGAGCAAAAACAACGTATTTACCCAATTGAAAAGGCTACCAACCCATTACTTATAAACATGCAGTATATTCAGTTTTCATTAAAATTTTCAGCTTTCAATGAATTTCTGAAAGAAGCTTACGTATCTTTGAGCTTAACTACAAATTAGTCACGATTGCTCAGGATTTATTCTTCGATGCGAATTCTCTAAAAATATTTTATAACATTTTTTCTCTTACTCAATGTTTCTCTTTCACGATCGTTCCGGCATCTATCACTATTTTGTGTAAGCCAGAAAATTGCCGTATCAGCAGTCACGGCGGTTGATGAAAAAGTTTAACTGAAGTAAATGTTCTTATCTTAAGTGGAATCACACTGTGACAGCACAGCTGACCTCAATTCTATTGTTATTTGCATATGCATCGCTTGTCCTCCGTAGGTGTTTGGAAAATGTGAAAAGACTATAATTCTAACGTATTCTTAGTGAAATTGTGTGATTCAATTTTTCTTTTGAAACTTTTGGTTGAGTTTTGCAGATCTAAGATCTCTGAAAGGTTTGCTTTTTAATCGGCTCTAATTTCAGCTATTTCGAAAGCGTCAAAATTGTATTGCCTGTTGGTCTTCAGAGCATGACTCATCGCTTTACGACAATTGTTGAAATTCAATTCAACTCGATAGAATAATTTACAATATTTGAACGCTTCAACAAACCGCGGCTGCAAGATAGAGTTCATAAGCTCGGTATTTCTAGGGCCTACACAATTGTGATAAGAAAGAAAAATTGCAAAGTTGAAATCGCTTTTTTCGCTCCTAATCTTTAAAACTGAACAAACGTATACATGTATATACGCCTTTTTTTCACTTTCTTTCTGTGTACATTAATGTTTGTAACTATAAATAACTCACTATCTGCCTTATCAGGCTAAAACGTGGGGATGTGTTCAGTTTAGTACACAACACTGAAACTGATTCATACTAAGAAAGCGCACGTTTTCGGAACAAACCAAACTCAATCATAAGTTGTCAATTCAAGAAAGAATTCGATTGAATTAGGTCTAATTACAAACAAAACAGCAATATTACTACATTCTTTGCTCATTTGAGAAACAATTTTTGTAAGTATCGAGGACTTGTTATTGTCGCTAAGCTTTCTTTCAACCAGGCTGATGTAATAAGGAATTTTAATTTGAAAAAATACTAATTTCATTTCTTTTAGTTAAAACTACGCACCAGTCCGCTAGAACACTCGCTGACGCTCTTTTTGAGGTTAAACATCTCTATAAATAAATAATAAATAATAATAATAATAGAATGCAATTAATCTTGATCTTTATCTGTTTCGCGAACTCAGTTCAAGCCGATCGCACAACAATTTCTAAAAATGATAACATAGGAACAACTTGTGGTATAAACAATATCGATTATCACTACTCTGAGAGCCTGTTTGTGTCCCTGTTCACTTACACTTTTTTATTAAGAACCAGTAAAATTCTGCCAAGTTTAAACGTTCGTATCTTTTTCAACAATTTACGGCTCAAAATGTTCTTATTTTGTTTCTTAACTGCAACACATTCTTTGATGGTTGCCGGAAAATCGACCTCAAAGGCCTCCCGGTGTTTATGTATGCCCAGTTTTTAGTTCCAGAACGTGTGTACATGCAAGACACGTCGTTTTAGTGGTATTACATGTGCTGTTTCAAGTTGTAGTGCGACGTTGTTTTTGTTTACTTATTAAACTTTTTTTTCTTTTTTGCTATTCCTTTTTTTTTTATTTGTTTAACTTTTTTCCAAATTTTAATTTGAGCCTCAAATTGTTCTTAATTTGTTCTTATTTTTCGGGCGATTTGAGCCTCACTGTTCTTATTAAGTGTGTTCTTAGCAAAAAAAAAAGTGTAGTTGATTAATTTATGTTTTGTTAGTGAATAAGGAACACAAAAAAGTGAGCTGTAATGCAAACCGCGACCGATATTGGACCGAACCAGCGACACTCCACAGCATGCACCCACCCGTACGTGCATGTGCATCTGTATAAACTATTTCCTGTCAGCCAAAAGCTTGAGGAGCTGAGGTTGGTTAATTACGGAAACTTTTTTGAACAAGCTAAAACAGTCAATGATGAAATTTGATCAGGAAGGTTCTAATAATAATAATAATAATAATAATAATAATAATAATAATAATAATAATGAATAATAATAAATAATGATAACAATAACAATTTAACAACTAACGCTGTGCATACAGATAGTTTTACTGCCAATAATAATGATAACAATAATAAC
Organism: Hydrozoanthus tunicans; assembly: GCA_026413305.1. NCBI lineage: Eukaryota > Metazoa > Cnidaria > Anthozoa > Zoantharia > Hydrozoanthidae > Hydrozoanthus > Hydrozoanthus tunicans. The sequence goes on along the minus strand of JAOBAT010079419.1, from coordinate 8,012 downwards.
AATAAAGATAATAATAATAATAATAATAATAATAATGATAATATCAATAATGATAACAATAACAACGGTTTTGATAATATGAAGAAGAAAATAATAACAAAAACAATAATGGTTCAACAATAATGATAATTAGCTTATTTTTAAAATGATAAGAGAAACAAAGGTAATAGTAACAATAATATCAATTGTAACATAACAACAACAGCATTAATGATAAAAATAATGATAATAATAATAATAATAATAGTAATAAACATAATAACAACAACGAAACTACTAGTATCAACACCGTATTTGATAAAAATATATAATAATTTCGACAATAACAAAGGACTACAAGAGACAACCGAATATAGTTTAACTGTCCAGCGTTTTGTCATACTGCCCGATGAAGACCGCAGTTTAATTTTTGGTAGCAAAATTTTTAAATCGTATTTAACAAATCAAATTTATATTCATTCTTGGAATTTTAAAACAGTAGCGTTATAACGGCCAGTTGTCGATTCCCGACTATGATGTTATGATAAGGCAAAATGACCTTATTATTGCCCGACTGTTGCGACATTAAGCTATTTTTACTTCTTTAATTTGTTTCGTGCATTCGAATCGCCAGGTATTTCCACGTTGCTCGGCTGTTTACAGAAATGGCTTTATGTCTCAAACCTAGAACCTGTGTGGGCTTTGAATAAAACATTTGTGATGGTAACAGCCTGTGAAGTTTTACAATGCTGTTATTTTGAACACGTGTGCCAGCCCAATTTATCGTCTTGTTAAAAGAACAAAGGTGGAAATGAGAACGTGTTGCGTTTGAGAAAGAATGCGGGTTTTAAAACTGCCAATATATACTAATGCTCACTGTGACATGTGGTTTAATAAAGCACAACAATTCTCGCGAATTATCGACAGGTGTGTGCAAAGCCGGTCAAAATATACGAAACACATTTGTTCGAAACAAAATCCAATTCTAAGGCGAAACAACTGCATGCAATCTGGAGTCTTTTTCGGTTTCTTCAACCTTTTGAGTAGTTAATTCATATTCCTTTATTTAGAAGTCTTCATACTTCATTTTAACTCATTTTTGGCAACATTACTTTGCTTTTTAGGACAGTTCCGTCATAAAAATAGATTTAAATTTTTTTTTTTTTTTTCAACGCAAGATTGTTTTATCAAAACATTGCCGGATACAGATTCTAGTGCTAACTTTTCGAAGCTTCGTAAGGCAATACAGTAATTTGAGTAATGAAACACAATCATGAGCTTTTTATGACTTTTTATGTGATATCAATTTCTCTTACTCATTTATGACTATGAGCCTTTTATAGTAACAAATTCCGTGACAGAAAGAGAAGAACTCGCTTTAGAGAAAAATTAATGATTCTAGATCATTCAGGGTTAACTGTCTTTCAGCTTTTGATTACTTAATTTGATAGCGAAAATATAGTTTGCTCTGCCTCAAACTTCCTTGATTTATATATTAGCTCAGTCAAGCAGTTTCATTTACTCGAGAATATCAATAAGCTATAAATTGAGCCAAACAGCTTTTTCCTCGAACAACTGAAAACTTTTACTGAGCTGTATAGTTTAGCTGAATGAGTCCGACAAACCGAACAGTGAGTAGAATAGAAATAAGGTGAATAAACGAACTGAATCCAGCTTGGAAAAGTTTTCTTAGATCTCAATGAATTTGAGCATTTTTAGAATTTAAAATATGAAACTGAAAAACACGTGCAAATGGATTTTTATTACTCCAACAGAATAATAAGAATATAGTTATCTCGATCATTAAAATTTGCTGGTTCCGTCAATTTTTTTCTGACGAATAAAGGGAATGTCCCGACCTTTAAGATTTTACGTCCATCTTTTGTTTAGTTCAACATAAAGTCACTGCTACCTCGTTAAAATGAAGCAAAGTTTACAACCGATTTTTTCGACCTTTGCTAATTATAGAGAAGCAAATAAAAATAAATTAGATTTGATTGTGGTTTGAAACATTTTCAGATAACGAGTTTAAAATTGAAACTGAAAGCTTAAACGTCAAAAACGTAACGAGTCTAAGTGAGCTAATGCATCCACTTGAATATATGTTTCAGCACGCACAGCGGTGTGTTTGCGTGGGTGCCATATATTGATTTATCATGATATACATCGATATAGCACGGTATGTCGGCATGTATATTGAAGAAACCACGGATTTGCAGTCATCGATCTCGAATTTTCGTAATTAGACTTGCTGTCGATTTTGTGACAAATTTAGTTTTATCAACTCAGGTTTCATGCCAGCTTAAATTGTTGTACCGTCTTTTAGCGACTGGGTCACCCATAAAAACTCTCTACACTGATGAGGCGCCCCTTATAAAACAAGAGATACTTCACTCCAAAAAAGCTTAAGATATCATTCGCTATATATAAAACAAATTAAAGCTGTTGGTTTATAGATCGGGGGTTTTAGATTTGCTCTAGCTTCCTGACTAGAAGTCATTGGTAAAGCCCCGAAAAAATGAAGTGTGAACTTAATTTACACAAAGCCGGGAAACGCTTTCCAATAAATAGTTACAAAACGTGTCTTATGAATAACGGCGATAGAATATCATATCTTCAACTTGTTTTGACATTTCCTATGATTTGCTGCTTTTGAAGTGCAATAACAAGGAACACAAATTGACGACATTGTTTTGGGAATGTCAAGGACTCGGAAACATAGATATGCTCTCAACAAATGCTCGTACGTAGAACACATTAGGCACCCTGATTGCGCATGCATCAGATTAATAGCTTTACTAGTCCTTTTTATTTATAATTAATGTTTCTCTTGCGAATAGTTATTTGGTTAAAGTGCTTTTATCGTACCTCGATAAACACGACAGATGTCCTAGCTGTCTATGACAGGGTGCGAAAAAAATAAAGATAAAATGAAGAGCAAAATGCATCAACTACTGCAAGTTTCCAGATAATCAGCCAATAATCCAACATGAGAGCAAGCAAGAAGGGAAAAGGTCAATATAATGGTACTTCCTAGGAACCCAATTTAGGGGTTGGGGTATTGTGTGCACCACACTCCACCTGTTTTCGAAAATGCTGAATTTCAGGAGCAAATTAAATATCATGTTCAATAAAACAGATATTGATAAAGTGCTTGCACCAACGCTTTCTTTGCGGGGAGAGGAGTCCATAATACAAAAAAAACCCAATACCCCCAAAACAGGTCTTGAGAAACTGAGCTCTGAAAAAGTGGGGAGGAGTGGGGTAGGGGGGTATGTGCCGCCACCCACCACCTCCTCCGACAAAATTGGGCTCCTTAAAAATACCATTGTTTTGACTTCTTCCCTAACAAAACTCTTTGGGGAGGAGGAACTACGGAATTACTTCCTGGGGGATGCGTTAATGTACAGCAAGTATACAAAGGCTCCTTGTGGGAAAGGAGCCAGGATATAGAGTAGCATATTGAGCTAGCATTTCTCCCTGCCGTTATGATGACGGGGATATTTCTTAACTCTTCCTGCCCAGTGCGGGGGAGTCAAAGACTCTTATTGGCTTAACACTACAGAAACCGGAGATAAGCGCCGGCCCTATGAGCCACCTAGACTCGAGAAAGGATTTAGTTTCAACAAGGCTTTACACAAAGAAAGATAAGTATTTCAAGTTTTACAGTCGCGCAAAAATGCCACAAAACGTTATGGTACCCGCATTCGAACAAACAGCCTGAATATAGACCATTAAGACACAACAAGCAATTGTCTTAATCGCAGACGTAGGTGATTATAATTAATTGTAATAATTATGAATTGCGTAAAACAACGTGAATACTTGCCGACGATGCTGAGACACCATGAGTGGCGAACAGTGTAAGGGAGGGGAGTGGAGAGGGGGGGGGAGTTAAAAAAACGTGAGCCGAACTTGTTTCGAAGCCTCTGTAAATCTGTAAATGGGACGAAAATAAACTAGGTAAACGCTATTGAATTTGCTTTCAGTCCCAGTTGTGCTGGTAAATTCTCCCACCAAGCGCCGATTCTTTTCATTGAGCATGTTTGGGAGGATTTCACTTTTGCGCATCTTCAGTTTTTGACTTCAACATCTCAATACGAAAACATCCTATTTTGTATAAGTTATGTAAGGAGAAATTAGATCTATAAAATAACATAACATAACATAACACATAACATACAACATCACAAATACAATACAACTCAATATGTTACCACATAACGCAACATGAAATAACACAAAATGTATGATTCTTCTAAAGACAATAAAACTGATAAAGTTTACTGTAAGTACAACGGTATTCAAAACTTTTGGGGGTTTTTCATGAAAAGACTTCTGAGACAACGGCAAAGCTCTAAAAACAACTATGCAAACGCAAAGCCACGGATTTTAAAGGTTCTTTGCTGCTTCTGTCCATCTTGAAAAGGCTATTCTGGGCGAATCGTGAATTACGTATATACTGTGTGTTAACTAGCAACGCTGAACTGAAGTATGTACCGAACAAAAAATTTGTAATATAAAATAACGGATCCCTGACTAAAAGGCGTCGGCCAGCTTGGCTGAATTTATTAATCCTTCGTTTTCGTCTGGTAAATAACTAATTAAACAGGGATATCTGTCTTGGCGCCTAGTATTAAGGCAATATATAATTGCAAATGACGTGCAATCAGTCAATACTGTGTTGTTTGTTAGGAACAAAACTTTGCTGCTTGAATTCAACCGGATACAACTAAAGATTAACACAATAATGAATGGTTCAAGGTTGTTCTGAAAATAATCCAGCAACGTATATGCCTTGAACGTTCGCTGATGATTTTTGAAACTGAAAGTTTTACGAGATCATCTGCGTTCACACAATCTCGTTAAATTTGCCGTGAAACAATGATATTAGCTTCATATCTTTCTACTGAAACATCATGCACCCATTGAATAATATTGTACAAGAATTATATCCTAACTTGAAAACACTTAATCTATCTTTGCAGTATTTTAAAACATGCTTGCAACAGTTACACTTTGCATAAATGAGACTATAGGTCACTAAAATACTGATTACCAAACCATAAACTAGATTGATTCTAGATCTAAAGAAAGGAGCGAAAAACGGTTTGAAGCTTGCATGTCCGACATTGAGCCTCAGTCAATATTGTCTGATTCTTGCGGTAGAAACACGTAACTGCCGTAAAACAGAATATGGTGGAAATATACTCGAGCTCTCATCAATCAAGTCGGCGCTTACCGGCCAAACATATTTCAATTCTGAAAATCAGAGTGAAGTCAAACACAGTCAAACAAGCAAGTTGAGACAAAAACTCGAAGTTTTCGCTTATTTAAAAGTTAGGTAGAGTTCCTTCAGTGAGCTTTATCGATACCATAGTTTCAATGAACTTCACCGCCGGATTAAGATCAACAATGGAGTGACGTCAGTGAGTCGGCTTGGATTGTTCAGTTCTTTCCATTGTGGTGGATTCATTGTCGTGAGGGACTCTAGCTCATCAACACGGGTAATTCACTGATCGTTTCCACATTTTTGAAAGTTTAAAAGAAAATCCAGTGATTAATAACACCAACGAGTTGTGATATTGCTTTAAGATGTTAACCGCATTTCGAACCGCAACAAACAAACGGCACTTCATTGAAATTAGACAAAAGGCAACAGGAAGGAGGTACTTAAACAAATTTTACCCTGTATTCTGAACAGTACTGCATGAGATAACATTTTGTCCGTCTTAATAATGATCATATAGTCAATTGTTCGTCCTTTCAGAATAAGGAATCGAAAAAAGAAGATGCAACAGATATTTTATGTCCACGAGTTTAAGAATCAGAGTTTGAACTTGCGTGTGATCTGTTATGCTTACATGCAAGACTTGCCTTCTCAGTGTAAATGTCTTACCCTAGGGGTAAGAATTATGGAGCCACGTGCCTTTTGGGGTTACGTGCACGTAAGAGAGCGACTCAAGGTAATTTCCTTTGTCGCAGACGCCGCGACTTTGACGCCATACTTAATTGGTTTTTTAAACTACAGTTGGTATTCGGAGGAAACTAAGATGGCAACTTCGGGCGTAAAAAAGAGTTATGAAGTCAGCCATTTGAAACGCAACGGATGCCGCGTGATGAACTCGCCCCGCGATCAGTCTCAATCAAACCGAAAGATCTCGCCAGATTGTTTTTTTTATTGTTCTTCGCGCATTCGGTCGAGTGAATATCGCTTAGATACATTACTTCAGCAAACACTTTAAGTTATTAAGAACTGCTTGCTATCGGCCAATCTTTATGCCTACAGGCTAAATTTCTCTGATTCTTTTGTACGAGGACTAAATCGCAAGCCTGTTATTGGCACATGGTCGGTAGCGTGTCGGAGATCTAATTTTAGTTTAACATCAGTTTTTTAGTTACACAGTGCGGGTTACTTTCAGAAATGTCTACCCAACACGGAAACCAAGACACAAGTTAATCAGGTCAGTCTTGCTTTAATTGCGGCCGGACTGAGGTGCAGGCTCTTTAAATTGTTGGTCGACTGTCTCTTATAAAATTTCGTACAACATGGAAGCACAGTGACTGGCGCGTGGTGAAAATGATGGTGACTGTTGTTAATTGAATTTGTAATTTGTAATAAAAGAAGGAAATAACCTTTGCCTTGTTTATATTTATAGTTGAAAAAAGCAATTTTAAGGCGGAAGCTGAAAAATCGGCAAAGAATCACACTTGTTATTAATTTGTCCGAGTGAACTAACAGATGAAGAAAAATCACGACAACAGGAAACAGTGGCGAATAGAGATAACTGTTCGTTAAAATGCGCCGTGACCGAGTTCTTAGTCTGTCTACACACACGCCCTTAGCTCTTGTCTTTCAAAACAGACTAATATGAAAAGCATTGTTTTTGCACTTCACAGGAACATGAAACAATGCCAAGGACTCTCATTATATAAATTAGGAAGTCAGACAGTTTGGCAACAAGCTACTTTAGTGGCTCTGGAATTGCAGCAACTGCTAAAACCCGCTGACACGAAAAAGGTTGAAACCTGAACTAGGAAAAGTCCGATTAAATATGCTCGATCGTCATTCCGTAGGCTGGTCTAAAACATTTTACCTCCACCCCTTCAGTTTCCTCATCAGGTGTAAAAAAACACTGCGGCTGAGTTTCTTTTACAATTACAAAGATCGACTTAGAAAATGTATTGAGAATAAAAACTAACAACAACATCCGACGTTTCGGAGTCAAACATGACTCCATTATCAAGGTTAAACTTTAATGGATAACTCGCAATTTAAATATAACGGGCGTTAGGTCAAAACAAAAAAGCGTTGGTGTCAGATCTAAGACTTACGAAGACACAAACTGTTACGCGGTCTAACTATACAATTTGTGTGGACGCAGCTTGTTAACGCATTTGTATCACCTACAAGTTTATTTGCAAACTATAAAGTTCCGCCTCGAAGCATTTTCAAAGCATTACTCAGGCAGAAAGAAATCTAACCCGCTTGCAGTTCTTATAAGTTTGCAACAATTAATGGCAGTGTGCGAACAAATTAAACCGGGGGGGGGGGTACTTCGGGGTCAAAAGGGTAGGGAAGACCGTTGGAAAAGTCCCCAAAATACCAAGGGATAAAAAATTTCTCCCTAAAAAATACCTCTCGGTTGTAAAATTGCCTTAATAATACCAATTTTCCCATGACAGCTGGCGGATTGGTGTAAAGTTCCTCGTGATATACAGTGAACAAAGGCGCGCGCGTATTAGAACGTTTGTCAAAGGACTTTTTCTTAACTTGTTATTAGTATTAATATCAGTCCAATAGCTTGAAGTTTTTCAACCCTTAAGAATATTAATACCAGACTCTTGGTATACCACAGGATTTCTTTTAACAACCAAAAATACCGGACTGACAATTTTAACCCCTAAAAATACGACGGTCATACCTCCCATTCCAATATAGGGAGTATCCCCCTCCCCCCTCCCCCATTCCCCGGGCAATTTCTAAAGCCTCAAAAACCAAACAAACGCATACTGATAATCAGTCAACCCCC
>JAOBAT010079418.1:17105-43289 GCA_026413305.1 Hydrozoanthus tunicans | reverse complement strand
CTGGCAAAATATGAAGAAATCGGATTTTTCACTTTTGTCGACGAGTTTTTGATTTTCTCAGTCATCCGCTCTTAAGTTAGCCTGGGTTTTCATCACGACACCATTGCAATACATGCCTGCATAAAGGGATAAATGCACTGTGAACTGTTTTACAAAATTACAAAGGGTAAACAAGCTGTGAAAAAATTTGAGACTGTAATTTTGAAGAGATAGTTGCTTCTAAATTTGAATAGTGTTAGAATGTAATTATTTGATCAATATTATTACCAACTTCCGACAGCATCTGCTCTTTATTATTCTACCAGTAACTTAACTTCAAATTATTGGGGTATCTTTATCACATGTAGCACACTGATCCTATTATTTTTAAGCTCTGTGAAGTAATCATTTAAGATCGTTTCTTCTAGATTGGTCTCTAAGGAAACTCTTTGGCCATATTTTGTTCAGTTCATGCCCTCTGGCTTCATCTAGCAAAGTTTTTGTAGATGTTACTCTGAACAAGGTAGGGCCGACTAAAGTTGTTGATCAGTTAAATGTTAGTAGCTGTGTTATTCTCAACAAGACAAGACCCATGAGTAATGCTGTACAGCAAAGTGTTTTGGGTAATACTTTGAAGAAGTTAGAGCTCATTAATGTCGTTCGATGAAATGTTTGAAGGTGTTATTTTGAACAACGTGAGTAATGTTGTACAGTAAAGTGTATTTATATTAGATGTTACTCTTGATTGTAAGGACTCTGCATCTCCATCCATGATTTTTTATTGTTTATATTGTAAAAAGTCTGTGTTTTCTATAAAATGATTCCTGACTGTTGGTTATCCAGACTCTTTCTTCCTTGAACACAGGTCTGTGTTAATGTTTAACCTTGAAGTTTACTTGCTCTTCAGTCTGGATCTCAGTTCAGTTTGACTCCTACACCTACAACAGTTGAGAGAAAACTTTTGCCTGGTGGAGAGAGTCAGGAGTTTGCAGTGTATGACGTTCTTGAGATGGGTAAGGTTTCGTTATTTAAAGAAATTCTTAACCTAGTTTCACTAACTAGCTTTAACTTGTAATATTTAGCAGAAGGGTCGGTGCAATGGTAAGATCTCTGCCTCCCACCCCTGAGGTCCCTGGTTTGATCCCCAGCCTGGTTGAGAGGATATTTGGTGACCTTTCCTGCTTAAGTCCACTCAGCATTCCGTCCTTTCATGGTCGGCAAAACAGGTACTATCATAAAGGACTGCTTTGATGATAAATATGTATCCAGTCCACTGTGAGTGAACTGATCATTGTGAAGCGCTTGAGCGTATCCATATGGAAAAGAAGGGTTCACACGGTCATAAAAAAGTCATTGACTTTGAAAATGCAATTTCCAAGCGTGGAAAAGTCTAGGAATTTGGTGAAAATTGTCAAGGTCATGGAAGAGTCAAAAATATTTGCTATTAGTTATGGTTTTGTTTGAGAAAAAGTATACTCTTTCAACTAACTGTATGATGAATTTGTTTTAAGTTAACAAATTAAAGTGTTTTTCTCTAAATTCATTAGCGATGCGCCAGTGTTGGAAAGGTGTAGTTGACACTTGGGTATCAAGAAACTATTGGTGGACCCCAGTAAATCCATTGATATCCACAATGTCCAATTGGAACCCAGTAGTTCCTTTGATAGACCCCTCAGGAATTAGAGGGGTCCAATTGGACATAAAAGAAATTACTGAAGTCCACTTGGACATTAATGAATTACTGAGGTCCAATTGGATATCAAGGAATTACTGGGGTCCATTTGGACATTAATGATTTACTGGGGTCCACTTGGATATCAAAGAATTGCAGGGGTCCACTTGGGTATCAAGGAATTACTGGGGTCCACTTGGATATCAAAGAATTGCTGGGGTCCACTTGGGTATCAAGGAATTATTGGGGTCCACTTGGATATCAAAGAATTATTGGGGTCCAATTGGATATCAAAGGAACTACTGAGGTCCACTTGGCAGTAATGAATTACTGGGGTCCACTAGGATATCAAGGATTAACTGGGGTCCACTTGGGTATCAAGGGATTAGTGGGGTCCAATTGGATATCAAAGGAATTACTGAGTTCCACTTGGACATTAATGAATTACTAGAGTCCACTTGGATATCAAAGAATTACTGAAGTCCACTTGGATATCAAAGAATTAATAATAACAATAATAATGAATTATTTATAGAGCGCTTAATCTAAGCTCTAAGCGCTTGACAAGAAAGTTAAAAATGTAGCTATGATAATAATAATAATGATAAAAAATAATAATGATAACAATAATAACTATATAATGAATCATGAAAACAAACAATATAAATTACTGGGGTCCACTTGGGTATCAAGGGATTAGTGGGGTCCAATTGGATATTAAAGGAATTACTGAGGTCCACTTGAGTAATGAATTACTGGGGTCCACTTGGATATCAAAGAATTACTGGGGTCCAATTGGATATCAAAGGAATTACTGAGGTCGACTTGGACATTAATGAATTACTGGGGTCCACTTGGAAATCAAGGAATTGCTGGGGCTCACTTGGGTGTCAAGAAATTACTGGGGTCAACCTTACTATTTGACTAAACCTGAAGAGCAGTGAAGCTACCTAGAAAAAAATGTAGTTAAAACGTATTTTTTAAGAAAGTTAAACTGTAATTGGATTTGCAACAAACTGGATAACTTTTTTTGCAGTCAACCGTCCCAAGGCTAAGTTCAGCATTGTATTCAAGTGGCTTGATAAACCCATGAAAGGTACTGTGATGCTTTTCCTATTTACATACTAAGATACAAATTCTTGGTGAAAAGCCATATTAAATAATTTTCATTAAATTTTGAGTTCTAGTCAAGTGGAAATCACGAAAGATGTCATTCTCACTACAATAGCAAAATGGTTTTCTGTAGTGTTTCCACATATTTTTAATATGCTCGAGTTTTTGTATAAAATGTATATGTGTATATAGTCTGGTACTCTCTTTTAATTCTTTAGTTTCCATTTCATTACCAGTCTAACAATTAGAAGAATATAAGAAAATGTAATAAAAAATAGGACGAGCCATCTGCCTGGACTAGCACTGCTATTTGCAGATGACCAGTGTGTAAGTAAACAAAAAAGAGTTGTGTGAAAGTTGAAAGATGTAAAATTAGTGCTCCTGTATAAGTCTAAAAAATCTCAAGTCTCGCCAACTGAACATAGCTAGCAATACAATTGATTGCCTTAAAAGGTGTTTTACGTTGGTGCTTTTTAAACCTTTTTGATATTAATTTGTCTTTTCCACTCTGTTACAGCTGACCCGCCCGTGGTTCATGCCCACAGGTTTGTTACAGGTGAGTAAAGTCTGTAGTATTCCTGAGACCGCAATGACTGATTTAAGCAACTAGGACAACAACGACGGCTTGGAGGGTGGCATTGTAACACTCATACACAACTGTCACCCTATCGTCCCCCCGCCAGTAGTATACTTTACGAGCTTATAACTTTAATTCAGTGTTTCAAACAAGATATGGAGAACAAAAGGGCGGCATTGTAACATTGATACACAACCGTCACCCTACCGTCCCCCTGCCAATGGTGTACTTTGTGAGCTTATAATTTTAACTCAATGTTTCAAACAGGATATGGAGAGCAGAAGGGTGGCATCGTAACACTGATACACAACCATCACCTTACCCGTCCCCTGCCAGTGGTGTACTTTGCAATGTACCCATGGTTCCTGAAAGTGTATCTGCACACACTCAAGATTAAAAGTAGAGGACAGATAATCAAACCAGGTCAGATCTCAGTACTATATATGGATAATTTAAGTCGCATGTGGATAGATGCCTATAGAATAAATGTAGATCATAGCGTGAAGTTATCGGCGACGCAGTGGCTCAGCTCTAAGCGTGCTCGGCTCATAATTGAATCCTAGGGCTGGAGTTCGAGCCCAAGTCAGACACATTTAGTGTTGTGTCCTTGCACAAAACACTTTACCCAACTTACCAGCTTCTGCTGGGGACTAAATTGCGATAGGTTAGCGTCATGTCCAGGGAGATTCTACAATCCTGCGATGACTGCCGGTATTTCTCCAATAACCACAGCTCATCGGAAGCGACAATTATTGTCATCTCTTTTTATTTCATATACGGTTGCTGCGTGGTTAAACTATCATAGTGAAGTTGAAGTTGATGTAAAGACTCTCATCCGCTTAACACTGTGGAAACCGGAGAAAGGGCTGGCCAAATAAGCCACTTGGCTCGACATTGGAGCTATAGCTTAAGTTTATTAATGCTTGATTTTCTTTTTTTCATCAGATGTTTTGAGGTTTACGCCGGGTAAGGACCGTCACAGACCGTATACCCTCGAGATGATGTTTACTCTACCCCCTGATTCGGTCACGGAACTAAGCATTGAGTTTGATCGGGGATTTCTTAAGTGGACTGAGCACCCTCCTGATGCCCATCATGGGTTCTATATCAAGTAAGTGCTGGCCAGGGGGGTACAGGATCCTTTCTCGAGCCCGAGTGGCTCACAGGGCCCCCGGTGCTTATCCCCGGTTTCTGTAGTGTTAAGCAGATGAGAGACTTTGACTCCCCCTGGACAGGACACTAATTCAACGCAGGTTAGCCCCCAGCAGAACTGGTACTCATTTGTACAGCTGAGTTCATGGACTGGAACAAAGTCGAGTAAAGTGTCTTGCTCAATGGCACAATACATTGGTCTGGCTGGGGCTCGAACTCGCGACCCTAGGATTACGAGTCGAACACGCTAACCGCTCGGCTACTGCGCCGCCGACGAGGTGTAGAAAAGCACGCATAAAAATAAAGTAATTAGCTCTTTCTTGACATTACGATTTACTTCACTTCAGGGCCCCTCCCCTCCATTTCCTACCCTTTTAAGTTCGCCTTTACTCACTATTTGTTTTGTAGGGCAATCTATTCCAGTTACACCCCGTTTACTTACTCTTCTTGCTTTACCTGGGTAATTTCAAAAAGGGAAACCCTGGCTCTTTTCCTTACTCTTCGTTTTGCTACAGAACGTAAGGCACGTTACTGAGAAGTCTCCTAATCCTTTCAGACCCTGACTACCCTATGATAGGGACGTTAACCCTTGTGTGGATAACTTCATGGTGAAGATGACTACTCTAAGGCGGGTATGTTTACCCTTTATGCAGGGATGACTACCCTATGGTGGGGGAACTACCCTTTCGTATGGATGACTATCCTATGGTGGGGATGGCTACCCTAGGGGGGGTGGGGAAGTACATTTTTGCCGGGATGACTATCCTTTGGTGGGGATGACTACCTTATGGCGGGGATAACTACCCTTTTGCAGAAATGACTACCCTATGTTCTGGATGCCTACTTTATGGTTGGGATAACACTTTTGCGGGGATGACTATCCTATGGTGGGGGTTACTATCCTATGGTGGGGATCACTACCCTATGGCGAGAATAGCTACCCTTTTGTTGAGATAACTACCCTTTTGCGGGAATGACTATCCTTTGGATGGGATGACTATTCTGAGGAAAGTGAGAAGCGGCAACAAGCCAGTTTAATTTTGGTTTCCGTGAGCGGCCCTTCTATTCCTCCCTTAAACCTAAAAGAAACCGTTCCTCACCTTGACTCAAACTTCGACCCAAGGGAACGGTCGATCTCATTCCCAGGCTTTTTATCGGGAGAAAAGAGTCTGGGTACGAGATGGGAAGGGTGGCAGTAGCTTCGCTAAAACCTGGATTGACTTTCTTCTGCTTCAGATCTTTCTCCAATAGACGTTTTTCAAGTTGTTACACGAAGTTTAAAATCTTTTCACTGACTTATCGAAAATTGTCTTTTAGCTCAGAGGTAATTTCAGCAAGGATTGAGAATTCGTTGAATTACACAGGCCGCCCACTGCACTCGTCCTTATTGTTTGAAAGGTAAGCACAAGAGTTTAAACTGTTCCAAAATATCCTAAAAATTTGCAACCATTTATGTTTTGGACTAATTGCGTATTCAAATTTCACCCGGTTGTTTTGTTTCCGCCTGGAATTTGGTTGTCTTAACATGCCCTTTTACACAGTACAATTTCCTTTCTGGAATCTTATTGGTTTATCACGCACTCTTATCTGGAGCAAGTATTCCGGTCAGGAATTATGTCGTAACTAAAACATACTTTGTCGTAACTAAAACGTTATTATACTATACTAAAACGCAAAACTTACTTACAATTAAAGGCAAAAACCAAAAACTTTAGTACGACAATATGACAATACTTTATTTGTACTCAATGCTCTACCAAAAGCTAGTTACAATTCAGCTGTATTACAAAAATTTAGTACAGGGTATATGAAAAAACTATGGTCCGAATGGTGGACAGTGAAAACATGCCTGAATTTTGATGCTGGTTTGAAAACTGCATTTAAGACTTTTACTTTAAAGAACTAGTAAAAAGAAAATGAGCGTTTGTTTGAAGATCTTTCTCTTTAATTTTAGATTCAAGCCAAAAGGAATCGAAGAAGAGGTTTTCATCAGGCTCCACTCTGAAGCCTTGCTGATCTCGCTCCCCACTCCCGACTTTAGCATGCCATACAACGTGATCTGTTTGGCTTGCACCGTTGTTGCCATTGCATTTGGCTCATTCCACAATTTAGCCACTCGAAGATTTGAAGCTTGCGATCCTCGAAAAGATTCTGGGCTGCTTGCAAAAAGTTTTGCAAAACTGAAGGAAAAGTTCGTAAGGTCTACTAAGAAAGAGACAACCCAAAGCAAATCAACTAAAGAAAAAGAAAGATGAATAGAAAATGAAAGTGTACGGTGAAAACTTGGAATAAAGATTGGGAAGTGTAAAAAAGAAGGAGATATGATAAAAAGGAAGAGAAAAGTGATGAACCACAATGCAGCAATGTCAATACGTGAGCCGCAATCCCATTAACAGGGTAGGTCAGCAGACGCTCTGCCACAGCCGAAGCAAGAATTTTTTTAAATTTAACTTATAAGCTGAAAGTGAACCGTACGAAGTGGTTATGTTACAGCACAACCTCTTTAACAAGTCAGCTACAACCGAAGTAAAATAGGATAAAAATTAAAAGTTTTAAAAAAACAGTACAAGTTTGTTTTGCTTTAGATACAAACGACAAAAGAAAGAAAATTTAGTTCTTTTAGTTTTAACCATACTTAATGTAAACGGACTGGTTTAGGAGACTATTGTTGAATGTCTTTGTCCGCTCTTTTCTTTTGCTTTCTGGTCTTGATCCTGCACAAAATGTGCACGAAATACCAAAGGTTTTGAAATGCTAATAAACTAGAAGGCCGTCAAAATATTCTCACTCTTTCCTGAAACAAAGAATGTACACGGTCGCGGTTCGTTCAACCTAAAACAAAGCATCATTGTTCATTCTTTATATTTCCCTTTTGAGGTTTGCATTCCTAACAAGTCCGTAAACATAATAACTGTTTCAACCAAAAAAATTAGGCAATTTTTGTGTTCGTGATGCAAATGAACTCAACACTAACATCTCGTTTATACTTGCTTGCGGGGAGTCAGGATGGTCGAGTGATTAGCGCTCGTGCCTCCCACTTCTGTGGACCCGTGATCGAATTCTGGGTTTGCATGTGGGCTAAGATTTGTCGATCTTCTTCTGACTCCGAGGGTTTTTCTCCGGGTTCTCCGGTTTTTCTCCCTCCACAAAATCGACTTTCACGCCAAGATCTGCGCCGTCGAGCGATTAAACATAAGCCACTGGCTTGGGAGAATTGGCAACCACTCCCAGCGTAACGACGATAAACAAAGTTAGTTTAGTTTAGTTTTTTTAGTGCTCGATGTGCTGTCGTTTTGTTTCCAATAAGTGTTACAAAACGTTAGCCCAGATTGCCTCGACACTAGTGTCACTTGACGTATCAAAACGTGCTCGTTAAGCAAACACAATGGTTAACAGATGTTTTTCATGCGCAAAAACAGAAAACAAAAATTTTAGTAACAACTTCATAGGCGACCAAAATAGAGTAACTTTAAACATATAAAAAATGTTTTGGTACGCATTAACAAGTACAACCAGAACTGGAAAGTGGTAGTTTCAATTGAAGCACAGCGTGCGGGCACGTCTGCAGTTTCCCGCCTTTTTTGCATTCTTTTATAAATTGCGCGAATTACAAGTCAACCTGCGTCTGTTTCTCTATTCAACACCATTTCAGCAAATACCTCAATTTTAAAAGGAGGCAGTTATATTTGTTAAAACTTTCACGACTGGCTGTCAAGCTTTCAGAACTTATCTTTTAGATTGAGTTCTTCAAATGAAATATTGATTTTCTAGGCTATCTAAAATGTTTTCTTGATAAATCAGACTTGGCAATCTGGTATGCTGATCGAAAAGAAGCTGTCGGTAAGGTCGGGGGATCATTAATTGGCGGGACGCGGCTACCAGAGCTCCTCTATACTTAGTTGGAAATTGTCGGGGGGGGGGGGGTGGGGCATCATTTTGGAAGCGTGTGTATCACCTTATAGTTGGTAGCGGAGTACTCAACGTGACTGTCCTCCTGAAATAATTGTGACCCTTGTACTTGGACCTATTTATCGCTAAAAAGAAGTTTTTGTTTAAAAAAAACTTCAGTTTTCAAAGTTAAGCCTCAAAATGTTCGGTTCTTAATAATTTTGACGGATCTTTCAGTTTCGTTCAAAAATGCAAATGGCAGTGCAGTAAACTGTACATTATTTCAAACAATAGTCGGATTTTCTGTTGCTTTGAACTGTCAAATTAATTTGCTCGAAAACATTTTTATGTGTGAATATTTGTAGCTTTTATTGTTGCACAAAAAGACACAACACGAGTTTGCTTTCTTTATGTATCAAAGACCATGTTTTCAACAATAATCAGCAGTTGCTTCAAGTCCCTCGAATCTGTAGTAAGAAAAGTTTTAACTTAATTCAAAAGCTGTGTTCCCAAGTAAGTTGCGGTGTTTTATATCTACAGTTAAATAAAGTTTCACATTTATACAGGCGTCTAGAGCAAATCGTAGGTTTTACGGTAGGGAATTTAAGCAACGAAGACGACATTATCTACGAAGACAACTTACAAAAAATGCACTTCTTGCTTCCCCTTTTCAACCGTTTGGCTAGTTTGCTTTCTTTTTTGTTCGAGTTACGCTTTGTGAACAGAAAAATATGAAAGTGTTCTTAAAGAAGAATGAAGACTGACACAATTTTCTGTAGGTCGTTCTCCTAGTCGTTAAAATTTCAAAACTGAACTATTCCCGTTGTAATTCTCTTGACAACAGCGTGCAGGTGGCCAGCACGGTGCATTCCAACGTGCAGCTATTGTATTTACGTATTACTGTAAGTTATTCTCTGTCATCGTCGTCGATGTTGCCGCTTCTTTGCTTAAACTCCCGAGTAACTCCGGTTTCTAGCTCCTTTCAAATTTTTAACTTTTAAAAAGGAAGTCTTTAGTCGCTAAATTCGCAGTTAAATCAGTGCGCATATGAACATAACTCGCGTTTCAGCAAGCTCCTAGTCGTAGTTCTAACTTATCGTATACTTTACGATGTTTTCTGTAAAACGTTTTGAAACTGGTTTACACGAATAACAGTATTGTTGGTACATTTTGGTTCTAAGGAGGCTATTTTCTGAACGGTACAATTGTAGCGTTAATTGTGCGTTAGACGCGCTTGACGCAAAAGTTGGTCATAGATAATTTAAATAGCTTTTTAAATAAGTCAGCATATTCGAACGACTCTCAGAAAGACATTTCTTTAACACAGACACATGTTTTGAAAGGTATATTAAGTTATCTTCGTTTCCTACAAATTGAACAAAACATATAATCGTGTTAAAGAAACACTGTTTTGTTTCCGAGAGTCATTTTTCAAGTAATATAAAATCATTTTTCAAAGTTGTTGAAGTCGCACGGAAAACAGTAAATGATATTTACGGCTAGGACTAGACAAAGACACGAATATTAACAAATTTCACTATCACAGAATTGCTTGCAAAGAATAACTATTTTTCAAGCAGACAAAATAAAAGACAGCCGAACAAGCTGAAAGATAAGTTCCCCTAATTTTAAACATTAATTTGATAGTTTCCGTTCATGAATTCTATCAAGAAACAACCCTATTCATTTCCAAAATGGCCTGTTTTCAAAAAAAACCCTTCTAATAAATACAAACCCAGTGTTAACATAACTCCATGAAAGTTCTTCGAAACCAAGACAGAAAAGCGCCATATTAGAAACATTAAGGTACCTCAAGCAATCTTAAATTATCTCATCCTTTTGCGAAAAGGAAACATGTTTCACTCCGTAAATCTTGGCGACTTTTCTGAATTTTCCTCCCAAATCTTTAATCTTCTGTGGCTCTATTCCAGCTCCATCACTGCTATTGGTTTCGATGGAGCTAAGCGATACTTTGGGTGATCCACTTCCTTCGTAGCAGTAATGCTCCACCATTTCCGGAGGTAGAAATTTACATGCAGATGGAGCACCGTACAGCGGGTTTAGTGTGAAGTTTGGTTCTGGCATTGTTTTGGGAGGGAAACCGGTAAAACCTTGTTCTCTTTTCGTTGGATAATTCGTAGCGTGATTCTCGTTAAAATCTTTTGTAGACAGTTTCTCATACTTCGGGTTGCAATACTGGGCAGAGCATCGAGGGGCAGTTCCATTTCGGGCAGAAACCTCGTTGACTCCATTAAAGTCGTACATTTCAGGAACTGCGTACTTCAAATGCGACACTTCATCTGATTTACTACCTGGGTCCCCATTAGAAGTAAATGCATAATAATCACGTTCAACCATGGTAGGTTCCTGGAAGCCATCCGGTGGCAGCGGTGGTGGTGGAGGAGGAAACTCGTCTGACTCGCCGTCACTGTCTTCCTCAATGTTCTGTGGCAAGGCTGCCAAGTAAGGAACGCGATCTTTCGGTATCAGACCTTCATCAGCTGAGTAATAACAAGTAGAATCTGGAGACCCTGGGGAAGAGAGCGTAGGATAGCCAGCGTCCAATGATTCCGGAGATACAAGATCAGGTTCGTCAGCGGCCTGGGAAGAAGGGAACACACATTTGTCGTCGTGCACAGCTTCCTTCACACTCAGAACGCCATTCCGACTTGAGCATAGCTCGGTCTCGGAAAATCCGCTGTCTCCGGCTGACATAACCTCCGCTCGCATGTAGTTAAAAGGGCTGGGAGGAGCGGTTGCACACCCACTACTGTCTCCAAAGCTGGTAAGGGAATCGTTTTCTGAACCAACAGGACTCCTAATGGAGCCCAGCGGACTTGGCGCCCCGCGATCCACGTGTTCATCTGTCGAAAACGTCACTAGCACCGGTCCCCTGGGAATGAGGTCCTCACATTCCTCCATTACTGTTTCAAGCTCTTTCTTCGTGATTGCCTTTCTGTCAGAGCTAGAGAACTGTTGCTCAAAATGCCCTGAGGGAGTCTGCAGGCGTTCATTGGTTGATGAATACGATATACCTTTGCAAGGAAGACACTTGTCATGTTGCTGCTTCACTGGATTTATTGTCACCTTGGCCTTTACCCGAGGTTTACCAAAAAAACCGTTCTTATAAAAGGGGAGTTCGATGTATTTGGCGCCTTCGTCTGGTGTTGTGGCGGGATAGGCAAGACCCTTGAAAACGCGTTTGTCTTGTCTTTTGTCTGGTGTTTGTGAAGAACATCCACTAACATCACTAAAATTTTAAAACATAGAGACAATTGTCAAACAACATATAAATTTTTTCTCTTACTAAACTTAAAACTAGTAGATGGCAGTGGGTTGATCGTTTTCCAACAGAAGACAAACAACTAATAGTACAAAGATATAAACTACATAACTGATAAATAGTAAATGAAGTTAATTAACTAGTTATTGGGTTAATAAAAAACGATAGCTGAGTTCAATGCGCGCATTTTTGTTTATTAGTAACGATGACCTGCTACACTGGACAGATGGTTAGCGGATCTCAATGGAGTCCAATGGCGAAAGTCTTTGAAATCTTAAAGAACCTTGTTCATTCTGGTCTATACAAGACATTTTAGAATAACCTGATATTACTCTCTGATCTCACATGAGTAGCAGTTAACACAAAAACAAAACTTAGTTTTATTTGACTAAGAGACAAAGACTTAAAGAAGTAGGAACAAAAACCTGAAGTTAAGTTTCGGAGTGCTGATGTTTTGATCGATAGCTCTTCGTCAAGACAAAATCAGTTCAAGTCTTTACATAGAGAAATTTAAAAGGTTTTTTTACCAAGTCATGTTTAAGAGACTTTTGCAGACAAAGTGGTGCTTCTTTTCTGGTGAAGTTGTTATCGTGTATTAAAGTTAGACTAACAGATAGAGCAATGACAACACTTTCGGTGTGTCTGATCGTAGTCTAGCTCACTGTTTAGTACTTGAGGAAGTCACTCTACGTTAATCATTCCAGCCACTTTATCACTTTAGCATCTGCTAGTAGCGAAAGCTTGGTCAGTGTTTTTAGAATAAAGGAAGTGTTGTTGGTAAGTTTCTCACCCAGAAAAAAGAAACAAAACTTCGTCTCTAAAACACCAAAGAATCTGGAGTCAAGTACGCGTTAGGCACTTGTTACAAGATAAATCGTTTTTCGAGCCAAAGGGCTCATTAGGCCGGCGTGAGCGGAGGGGAACTTGGCTCTCCGCTTAAATGGACACTTAATCAATTGCAGGTTCGCCGCCCCCAGCAAAAGCTTGTACTCATTTATACAGCCGAGTCGATCGACTGGAAAAAGTCAGGTAAAGTGTCTTGCCCAGGCACACAACGCAGTGAACTGACCGGGGTTCGAACTAGCGACCCTAGAATTACGAGTCGAAGACACTTAACCGTTCGACCAGTAGCATTGCGTCAACGATTGGCATTTTTTACAGTTTATATTATTTTGCAACCCCTATGTAAAAGAGCTGTAAATGTTGGCACAATCTTACGCTAAGAAACTCTTGCAAATGCCGATGCCATCTGTCACATCTTCCTCCCCTCCTCCTTCGATGCAATAATCAACAATGTTGTCACGACGAAATTCGTTTTCCACAAAACTCTGCTCGCCATTCTTATGTTTCTTCACTTTTTTGAAGCACACAACCGCAAAACATACAGCTAGCATCGACACCGCCACCACTACGGAAAGACCTATGAAAGAAACACAACTCGTTCAATTTTACAAAACCTTTAGTTGAAGATAATCGAGAAGATTATTGATTGTTATATATATATATATATGCGGAACAAACCAAAAACATGCGAAAGCCTTCCACCTCAGCCTGACGAAATCAAACATTGCCGCAATCCACAGAAGGCTCGTAGAAAAAGAAAGCACATGACATTTCCATGACCAAATATCGATTTGCAAGCAAGATTTAACTCTTAAGTAAAAACTATTGATAACATTTGGTCAATGTGAATTAGAAAGACAAAGCTAGTTCACGGATTCACAAAACAAGTAAGAGTGTATTGAATGACAAGCAGATAACGAATATAACAACGTTTCCAGCCGAATCTGAATTTGCACAACGACTCGTTACGGTTATTATACACACTGAAATTGTGACAACTTAGAAGTGTTTCATTGGTGGCCATAAAGTTTTCATTCTTGAACAGGGTAGAAAGGAATTGGATTGCCTATTAAGTACATTGTCATGAAAGTTGTTTTCCCACCTTTCTAGGGCTGATGCCTGCATTCCTTGACTTTGTCAGGTCCTAATTTAGGAATTTTGAGTTTCCACAATTTTCTAGTGTTCCTAATGACGGTCCAACTCCCGTATACTAAATAACCTTAACCTTTGTCTCTTACCGATCGCAAGGGCCCCGCCCCAGGCACCCTGTCCTGGCTCTGGTGAAATGACAGCTCTCCCCTTATCGCATCGTGGTCCTTGAAACTTGGGTGTGCACTTGCATTGGAACATATTCGTTCCTTTGCTGTCGACCCCTTCATAACAAGTTCCACCGTTGAAACAAGGCTTATTAACACACAATCGCGGCAAACACGAGTAAACTTTCCACTGGTCGTGGCACCACATGGTACTAGGGCACGGCTTCGTCTCACAAGCTGCCGATGAACATCCTTCCTTTACACCTGCAGAATATACAACACAATACTACACTTTTCACAACCTGTTAACAACTAACCATAATAAAGAAGGCAAGGTGTTCGCTCTTCCGCAGTTTCTAGCAAACTTGAGATCAAAATTCGCTCGAAAACAACGCACAGAGAGAACAAAAAACTCCTAATCGGGCAAACACAGTGCCGCGAGTACAAAGAAGATAATAAGCTTTGATCTTCTCTCTGCTCATCACAGCGGTGTTGGATGTGCAAGGTATTATGGAAAAGAGTACAGTTACGATCTGCGTTTAATAGAGACCCTCAGATCTGGCAAGTATGATGAGTACGAGTGTTTTTCCCATTCACCATACCGCGCGTGCCGGAATTGCGAAGAAATCAGGCCATACCGCTGTGTTGTCAAAATTTCTACTTCCACGCGCCAAGGTATTTTGGAAAATTCGTTGCAAAGAAGGAGACGACGACAAGTTTGGAAACATGACGAGATAGCATAATATCTTCGCTACTTCTGGCACACGCAGTATGACGAATGAGAATGGGCAAAAAGTCGTACTCGTTGTCGAATCTGAATGTTTCTAACATTCTTATCAAAGAAGCGAATGCTGATCGAAAGCCGATGTTAAACCAAAATCAGCAGCTTTTTCATTATTTTACTACTTCAAGTGAGAATCAGACCGACAATTATGCCCCTCCTCCCGCCGCCCTACCCCTCAGACTGACGCCTTGCCACCAGAGCTTTCCTGGTTGGGAAGAAAACGAGCATCTGCCAGTACGTACGATCCCATGTTTGCGTCTTGTTATTGCTGGAAACATTTTGATTCCATCCGATTTTTTTTATCATAAACTCCATACCCTCTCCTTTTGCCTGTAAAAATGGAGTACTAGCAGAAAAAAGGAGGGAGGGGGGGGGCAGGTATGTACTTCTAATTGGAAGGACAGAACTACTGCCGTTAAAAGGTTGCCTTATTTCCGCCCTTAACTTAAATTAAAACAAAAAAAGATAAAGAGTTAGGTAATTGATTCCACTGAGTAATTTGTCAAACAAGTCTGACGGCTACTGATCATTAATTAGCATATAAGAATTGAAGCTTTTAAACAGGTTCAAATGTTAAAATTATCATCGAACTCGTAATTTTAGTACAAATTGAAAAACTCAGGCACACTTCACTCCCAAAGAATAATTTAAAGAAAACTCTTTATGAGCTTAAACCTGTAAATAAAACTCACTGGATAGAAATTTCTCCTTCTTAAATCAGTACACGGGTTTGAGTCAAGAGTTTAGAAAAGACTTTCCGTATCAACAAGCACATAAAACCAACCTGTCGAATCCGCGGAGGCAATTTCGTCTGAGCCCATTAAGTACAGCGGATAACCATTTATCCTTAGATCTTGAATACAACCAACAAAGTCCCTTGTGACGTCACGTCTCGACCTCATGCTCTTGGGGAATCCTCCGACGTAGGTTTTAGAGGGATGAAGTTTGAACTGTGTGTGACTCCCACCACTGTCACCTGTTGAGAAACATAATTTGCACTTTGATAATCTGAGGTGGAAATGAGAGTAATGACAGAAATCGAACTTCTTCCTTGACGAGATTTCCACTGACACTGGCTTCTTTTAATCCAAAATGTTTTTCAAACTATGGCGAGCTAGGACTCTTACCGACCTAAACTTACTACCTTACGCAAGAGCTGTTTGATATGACAAGACACGTGGATGACATAAGGCCCTCTTACCTATTTATCGATGGAAAACTTGAAATCACGGTCTTTTTTTTAAACAAAAGACCAAAACGTTAATTAATTTCTTGGCAGATTTCATGGAAGTGTACTAGTTGACTTTTGGTTAACTACGATTGGTCAAAAAAGCGTACCTTTAGCCTTAAACCAGAATCCATCCACATCAACTTTGAGTTCAGCTTTTGTGCCGTAACGCGTGACAATCACATGATGCCACTTGCCGTCGGTAATGTTTGCTCCACTTAATGTGATTACGCGACGTACATCTCCAAGATTGAATGCATACAAAAGATTTACACTGTCCTTGTCCCCTTTACCGGCTTTCTTTATCTATGATTACAATGGAACATGTGAGATTCATAGCAAATAGAGTAAACTGAACAGTTGCCTAACGGTAGCGTAACTGGGTTTTCCGTCGCAGCACTCACCTTTAGTACACTGCTCTCCGACAGGAACGTTCCGCTTGAGTGCAACAGGACTCCCCCGTCTGTGTCCCTCGTGCGAAACCTTAACTCGATCTTAGTCTCTCTCGGACTGTATTGAAACTTACTTGTGAAGTGGAACTTAGTGTAACTACCTTCGTCATATGAGTATGGTGGAACTTCTGTAAGAAAATTGATTTGAAGGAACCGTTATAGCAACTTTCACTGTTCCTCAGTAGCTGCGAGGCACCTGAGTAATAAAACACAGTTTAACAGAAGAACTTTATTATTAAACTTTATTATTATTTGGTTATTTATAGCCAAAAGGTAATAATGATAGCGATGTGCGAACGTTATTGTAGTTTCTGAGAATAAACACTAGAATAAGTGATAAAAACAAAGACTGAATGTTGGTAGTTTTCATCTGAATTTAAATGAAGATATTTTTTCAAATTTTTTCTAGAGAAATTTACCTCTTAAACTATCCTGAAACTCATGTTTCGAAAATAATGATGTCGGACATTTTGATTGTCTTCTTTGCATTAGGAATAATGCTGTTCAGCGTGTGTTAGAACAAATCAGACCAGTATTTCCAATATAAGTTTTTCATAGCTTAAGAATATAAAGGGCATAAGAAACTCACTGTTGAATAGAAGAAGTCCAGGTAAATCATAAGTTCCTAAAGTTACCATAGAATAAATCGAAGATTTGTTACCTTTCCCACATTTAGCTCCCCTAAATCCCATCGGACAACGGCACGAATATCCAGTCCACGACGGCAAACAGATGGCATTTCCATGACAAGGCGAATGATGTTGGCAGTGTTGGTCCATGACGGGACATCCTTCTTTAGAACCGTTCTTGTGCACTGGCCTCTTCAAGTCGTACAGGATGCCATCGCTGATTACGTTACGAATGCACCCGTTGAAATCTTTCACCTTAATGTATTGTGGGTACATCAGGTCACGGTTTGATATTCCTCCAAGCTGAACGGGACCTGAAGGATTCAACACCCTGGAGGGCAAAGTTAACAGATGACCGCTGTATAGACATGCAAATTAAGAATCAGCCTTAAATGTAGTACGAATGAGGAATGTAAACACACAGTTCAATAAGGTATGGGTGAAAAGTTGATCCAGAAGGCATTTCGATTCGTAGGGTTACAAGGAAGTATGTGACTGTTTTGATTTGTTAAAAAGTACATACGAACCCAAAAATTGTTACCTCAGTGGATGGACCTTGCTAAACGAGGAATAGCGGTGAAAAAAAATTGTCAAGATCTTTTATGGTTCTTTTAATATCAACATTTAATGTTTTCAACTGATGACGTCATTTTAAAAATTTGCTGCCAATCCATACCTTTGGATGAATTTAAGCCAAACTTGGACTGATGACCTATCTGCCTCGAGATACATCATCAGTCCAAGTTCGGCTTAAACACATCCAAAGATTATGAGCAGCAGATTTTTAAAAACGCGAATTTTCTTGAACCGCTAAAGTGAGGTTGTCAGTTGAAAACATTGAAAAATATTTTCACTTCATATGCTTTTAATTGGCAGCTCTGCGCCATACCATGCTTTGTGCTTTGCTTTCGAGTATAGAGGCTTTTCCCCGGTTAACGTGACCGTGCAAAGCCTCAAAAGACCCCTTAGTGTTAAAGATACCACAGACAAAATTTTACTGTCGGCGCACGTATGGATCCTCAGCCTCAAACCGAAGTAAGAAACTCACAAACTTCAGCATGGAACTTTACAATGGAACAATACACTGAGTTTTGAAAACACCTTTTTTCGTTGGAATTTGTGGAGTAAAGCGAGTCGTCGAAATGCCATTACGAGAGTTTGTCTGTAGGGTGTTTGCTTTTCGTGTTGTGTCCGAGGCTACTCGCTATAAGAAGACTAGTGACCTCAAGTTTTTTCTTGATTTTGTCAATTTTCAAACCATGTGAAAGTTTGTCTAGGTATTAATATATAAAGATAAAAATTTCGTTTTGAATATTTTCAAGCCATTATTGTCAAGATAGTTACACGCTTGGTTCGTTTATGATGTAACAGCTGCGCACTTTCTTAACACGTAAACACTTACGCACTGCATGCGTGCAAAGCTATAGTCGATACTTTAACTGAAAATTTGTCACACTTTTTGCTCTCTCACTTACTTGAAAAAGTTCCTCTTGAAACGGCCTTTCGCTTCGCATCGAGATCTGTCTTCACTCCTCCCACCACTTTTCTCTGTCACCCTTGACAACCGACACTTGTCAACTGTCACAACAACTTCCTAACAACAAATAAAATTGTAGTCATAAAGATTGGACGCATCACTGCTACTACTACTACCACTACCACTACTACTTTTACTTCTGTTACAGTTATTAAAACCAACTTACCGTGTGGCTTCGACGCACTTCTACCAAATGCCATTGTCCATCGTTCAGCTTCCCTGCATCAGTTATCTCCAGGTTGACTAGATCCTCGGGATCCCCAACAGACATGGATACTAATAGATCACCATCAACCAGTGTAACAACAATGTAGTCTCGTAGGTCCGTAAGTTCAAAGGCGGTTGTAGGACCGCTATACAAAAGAAGCCCGCTGGGATCTTTGGTGGCAAACTCTAGTGACAGCAGGCTGTCGCGGCACTGCCGTAGTGGAGGGAACCACGCCCACTCCCCAGGTTTGAAACTTCTTGTTGTTAATTGGCAGTTATCACCATGGAGACCGAAAGGGCAATCACACAAGTGACCTGACCAGATAAACAGTATAGACTCTTAATACATTTTAAAACCTCGAAAAGATAGCTTGCGAAACGGCGCAAAAAACGAGATCGCAGCAGACAGTCACTACATATCATAGCTTGTGAAATCAAATGTCACACTTCTAGCGTAACGTGACAGGGTAACGCGGCGTGACTCACTTCACATTAGCTTTTACTTTTACACAATTGGATACGTTGCACTGCACAATGCTTATGTTGCGTTACAAAGCAGTTGCCGGCCAGGATTAATTATAGGGACTGTTTATGAAACCACTGATGTAGGTCTTTGTTCGTCGTTTTCTTTTGTTTACTAGTCCTGAAGGTGCAAAAAATACAAAAGGTTTTGAGATGCAAATCAACAAATAGGTAGTCAAGACATTCTCATTAACAGTCTGAAACAAAGAATGTGCACCCTCGCGGTTCGTTCAATCTAGAACAACATTCTTTGTATTTTTCTTCTGAAGTTTTCCGGATTTCCTAACCTCCACGTATATATCAAATATGCTTACACTGTATAAAGCCGGTATTGCTCCACACAAGGCCAAACGGTTAATGAGTTACAAAGTGTTTATTTTGCGCTACACAAAGCTTAGGTTAAGTTGTGCCGACTTACCTATCGGCGCGTTGCGGCAAGTTCCTCCGTTCAGACACACGCCAGGCTTGCATTTTTGGCGCGAACTGTCGTGCTCTCGACAGGGTTCACACTCGGCAGTCAAACTAGTTTTCAGAGAAGTAAACGATTTATCCCAAAATTGTAGTGTTTCCACTTTTCCATCATAAGAAAGTTGATTCCTACAAGATCCAGTGTCGCATGGTTCTCTTGCACACTCATCTATGCCTATCATCTCCACTTGCGACCACATTCTATCCACTTTCGGCCGCTGAGCTTTGAGTAAGGCCAACATTTTCTCAGGCGAGTAGTAGGGGCTTCCATGTGCAGCAAACCGTATGTCAGTGCCTGAGCATATAAGAAAACAATTAAAGTCTTTATAAAGCTTATTTTTTAATGTCACGATGAAAAGTAGAACTCTTTAGTAATTTAATTTTCAAAAATTTCAAAAGTTTCTCACTGTTCCTGTTACATTTTTTAGGCTTGAAACGTGCAATGCTGACGTAGCTTGAGGCATATGACGTAGCATGAAGCAGAGACAATCTTTTTTACCTCAATTGCAAAACAATATGGATTCTGGCTACAATAGTGAAATTCCCTTGAAATTGTTTGAAATAAAAATTTTATCTTTTTTAAAAGAAATGAAATTTCTTGAACAAAACCCACACAACCCACTGCTGTACGTCACAGGTTACCAGGCCCCGGCCTGCTCGGTCAAAATTTAAATTTCAACCTTTTTGGTTAAAAGGCATACTTAGACGCGGACATTTTCTTCGGTTATTTGAATTCTGAGTTCATAGATGGCAATAGTATTAATCTAAACACTAAAAAAAGCATTATAGGGACTTTAAAGATTTAGAGAGCTTTTCATCACCACAATGTATATCAAGTATCTGGCTTAGTGTATCGGAAGCCAATTTTCACTCTTTCAACCCAAATCAGTTTGTTAACTGCCGTACACCGACAGTCAGCGGTGCCTTGAACACGAAAAAAGTCTGTTGTAGTTGAAGCAGGGGGAGGTTCCAGGGGTCCGAAACCCCCCGTCTACCATCTATTATTTTCTCTATTTTTGTTATGATGTTCTGTCAATCTTGTGCACACAACACGACGGAGTGTATTTCAGTCAGCGAAGTTTGCATGTTTTTTGCACTTTGCAACAAAAAAAGTCCGAAAAAAAAGTTCCGCAAAATAACAAGCTACCAAAATGTACGTTTTAGATTCTTCAACAAAAAGCTTTTTATAGCCATATCTGGGTACACAAGAATTTCGGAACCCCACCCCCCTTCCAAAAATTCCGGGTACGCCAAGCTCCCTTATATTATATACGTACTTCCAGTTTTTGTCTCTTGCACACTGAGTAGCTGCACATTCTCCTTCTTAGCTCCAAGAAAATAAGCCAAGTCTTCCTGATAAGCTGGTAGGAGGAGAAGCTTCTCCCGCGGCACGCCCCTCATCCGTATGGCGATGCTCTTTTCAACTGCTTCCGTTGGAATCTTATTGACTGTTATTCTCACCTGGCACAAAAACAGCCTATGGCTAAGTGAACATAGGGAGCCTAGATGGTGCATTCGAATTGGTTTTGAATATCTCCAATCCAAAAGTTACCACAATGTTGTTATTAATATTACGATTAATTTATTCATTATTGATATTCTTGTTTTAATCATTATCATTTTGTTGTTTTACGTTCTTGCTGAGGCTGTTAGAGCATTACTAGAAAATGGAACAAGAAGCACTCTATAATTATACATCTATCCACTAATAAGTACTTGAGACTACCATATGAAGAAAATTGTCCAACACTGTCTCTGTTCTCCTCACCGACGACCAAAACTTGTGGGATTTGTGTCAAAAACACTTTGGGAAAAACTTTGGATATATGTTTTTGCTCTTATCTCTAGAAGCTTTAAAAAAAATTGAAGCTTTCACACCATGTCATACATTCTTGAAATGTCGTCCAAACCATATTGACACTCATACACAAAAAAAACTTCAACCTAGTCCCTCTTAGCTTATACGTCGAAAATATATTAACACGTGACACAAAATACCGTGCTAGTGACAGCCTTGTTTTTGCTGAAGGGATCGCGATCGGCTACATTAACCTTTAGTGTGTACACTCCGTCGGGCACGTTTGGTTGGCTCTCGATCACACCTGTGTACTGGTTGACGTCGAAATACTCCGCGCTGGCGTCCTCGACCGAGTACAGTCGCTCATCGTCGACGTCTTTATCCACAACATACACTTTTCCAATTGGTCCTCCCCCGAATTTTCCCTAAGGAGACAAAATACTCTAACTACATCTTATCATCATCACTATTATGATAGCCATCATCATCATTATTATCATAACAAAAATGATCAACACCGTCAATTCATAACCATGACCATCATTATTATAATCATCATTACCATCATTAACACTGACATCATCATCATAATAACCATCATCAACATCATCATCACCATCATTATCACCATCATTATCATAGTCATCATTACCATTATCATAATCATCACTATCATCAAAATCTTCACCATCTTTATCATAATCTTCGTCATCATCATCATTATCATAACTACCATCATCACCGATTTTGAAGCATATTAATGATGAAGCTTAATCCACAGTGGGTGAGACTCTTCGTATTGTACCAACAACAATTCGACTTCAAATAAAGTTTAAAAATTCACATTGCGCGTTCTAATGAGCAATTGTTAGCTTTTCATGCGCACGCTAAGAACTATGGGTGGTAAATGACCACTCGCCATCTTTTTCACCATGGATAAGAGTGCTCCTAACAAAGAAGAAAAAATGATAACTGCCATCTCCAAAGGGTAAGAATTTTCTGTTTTTTGTTTACAAATGTATAACAAAACAAACAAACTTTACTTCTCTTGCTTGTTTAGGGAATTCTACTCCGAATTTAATAAAATAGTAAAAAAAATGATTATTCAAGAACAATGAAAATGACACCCTTTTGACAGCTAAAGAACGAACAAAGAAAAAATATTAAAGCAATAGGAGGCGAGGACAACACCACGGTCTAATAATTACATACATAAAGAACAGTTTCACGAAAAAAGGAAAAAAGGGTATCATTTGGTTGTCCGTTCATAATTCTTTTGTCAAAAACTATACAACAAATAAACACCCAAAATACATCGAAAGAGTTCAGCACCAACTTCGTTACCAGGCCTTTTCTCTGGCACCTCCATTTTAGCTAGGAAAAGGAACTGGCGTTGGACAACAAGACATATACATTACCTGCAGAGTGTTGAGGGTGAGTTCAAGTGAGCCTGCGCTATGAGGGTTGTCGTTTATATCCCGGATGTGTACGTACACGACGGTTGATGACGTCTGTGGGGGTATACCGCTGTCCCGTGCCCAGACTTGAAACCTGTGTATTGCTTGCTCTTCTCTGTCGAACTCGACCTGGTTTAAAGGATGCATTAAGAACGTTCAATCAATTCTGGTGACATTAGCGTCAAAATGATATCTTGGCTTAAAAAGGAGTGACTTGAGTACAGCCAATAAAGCATTTAATAGGGTGTTGATGAGGTTCCAGAATAAAATTCAATTTTGACTGAGTATTCCATTTCCAGTGCTTAAATGGACAAATGCACCATGCATAACTTCAAACGCTTAACTTAATCTGGGACCTAACTGAAGCATTTTCCACTTTATGGAACTTTTGAAAAAAGTGCACTCCAGCGGTTCTTAATGAAAGAAAACTAGGGGCAAGAGTTGTCAGGTTAACAGGCGATTATCTCCAAAATAATTACTCTGTGAAAAACAAACAAATAAAATGATGAAACAATTCCACGAGTTTTAGACGAGAAAAAAAGCTTTTTTTTTGGGGGGGGGTGGTCTGGATCCCCCAATAATTTGGTTGGGAACGGGCAATAATTTTCTGACGAACAAAGCAACTTTCAAATAGGAAATTCAGACTTTTTAAAATTATGTACTCAATATAACGCAGAGTTCATGGAATTTTTTAATTGACTATTTCCCCCCCCCCCAACGCACACAAAAATTTTTTGCTTCTGCCGCCCTTACTTATCTCACCTTAGTTTCGAGAACACCTGTTCTGTTGTGCACGGAGAACATATTGTTTCCCAAGTCTCCATGGATACCAAAAATAAAGGGAGCTCCATTGGACGGTTCATCCGGGTCCTTGACAGTGAGTTTCCCAATAGCCACCGGGGGCTTAACATTTTCCGTTGCAAAAACACGGTAGACTGGCGGGATAAAGCGCGGCCCATTGTCATTTATGTCAGAGAGATGGATTCTAACTGTAGCTTCTCCATACAGCTTTGGTAGTCCTGTTGGTTTTTGGGAATGAAATATGAAATCAATTTAACCCTTTCAGTCGCAAATTGCTAAATTCTCCCACCTAGAATCCACACCTTTCCTGTTACAAGTTTCGGAAGTGATGATGATGGTGATGATGATGATGATGATGATGATAACAATAATAAAAACAGACAGAACAAGAACTTAAACAAAACTTGATTGAAAATAAAATGTATGGACAGTTTCAGTCAGGGAAATACCAAAGAACGAAAATGGATCAAACTTGGCAATCGTTATCCAAATGTGATCTGAAGATTACAGGAACAGGCCATTAGGACAAACTTTGTAAAGCCCTACATCGATAAGACCAGCCAAAGCCCCCTGTGTAGATTACGTGGAAGAAAAGGTGAAAGCGTGCAACTTAGTATGTGATTGTGAGAAGTTTGCTCAGAAATAATATGAGACGACACAACAATGTAGCAAAGAAAGTCTGTTGGGATTTTCGTAAAAAGATTTGGTTAGAGCGTACGGAATGGTGGCATATATGGACATATCCCAGAAGGAGTTGTGGAAAATGAAGAGTTGAAAGTTTTGTGGGATTTCAATGTTTACTGAAGCAAGGTTTTGACTTCATGCTTTTCATCTTCGGTAGTTTGCTGTGTTAAATGATCAATTCCTATTTTCTCATTATTTTGTATGTAAGTTATGTAGGGAGAAATTAGTTGTTGATAAACTTGCTTGGGCTGAAAGAGTTGATGAAAACAACAAACTGATACTTAACTCTGACGGAAGTATTTTTCCGCTTGACTTTTTTAAAAAAATGCTTTTTTAGTGTTCTGTAGTGTTAAGCGGATGAGAGTCTTTGACCCCCCCCCCCCCTCCTTGACAGGACACCAACATATCGCGCGGCTAGTGCCCAGCAGAACTGTTACTCATTTATACAGCTGAGTCGACTGAAACAAAGTCGAGTAAAGTGTCTTGTTCAAGGACACAACACAGTTGTCTGACCAGGGTTAGAACTATCGACTGTTGAATTCATCAATAACTTTAAATTTCTAACCGCATTTGGTAACCTTCCAAAAATGTACCTGTATTTGTTGCCCTTATTGTGAGTCTATGCCATTTGTTCTTTTCCCTGTCCAACGGTTTATCCACAAACAAATCTCCCGTTTTGGGATTAATTCTGAACTGACTTGCGGGATCGCCGTGTGCGATAGAAAACCGAAACACTTTGTTAGCACCAGTGTCTGCGTCGGAAGCGTTCACCCTAAAACACGTATGTAACAGATTTTTCAAACAGAAGGAATTTCTCAAGACAATGATCCCGCACAAGGAACAAAAGACAGCAATGCTGGCTCTGTTTTTAGTACTATTGAACAACGCATTAATGATACTTGGAGAAGAAAGTCATTTTCATTTAGTTTCATTTCCTTTTAACTGCCTACGCGTCCGGTTGCACTCTAAAATCTCTTCTGAGTCATCACCCAATCTCGTTGCCAGAGCCCACATTCCCTATGGCCAGACGCTGTGTTGGTGTTTCCATGAAAACTGTTTGATGAATATTTTAAAGCTTGCATCGTCAAAAAATGAAAGTACTGCACAGGGTAAATTAAGCAAAACTTTTAGAAAAAAGCCTTATATGCATATATCGGAATCGGGGAACTTAGAGTAGTAGAAAGTAAAAAAACGTCGTTTATTTCATTAAAATAACTCTTTTGGTTGCTGAGATATTAAGGTTTTTCAAATATGCAAATTAGATAGGTTGTGACGTCATGTCAGGAACTCAGATGAGAGTAAATTATAAAACCACAGCTATCTCTTGAACTACTTCTGCAATGGACTTGAAACTTGGCCACAACTTCATACTCATCAAACGACATTCAACTATAGGAATTTTGATGTTGCCATAGCAACACATCAATCACTGACTTCATATTTCTAAAATTAAAAAATTCTGCTTTTTCCTATTTTCAAACATTTTTTACTCAAAATATTAGTTACAGTCATCCGCTATGGTATTTGCCATATACAATGAAAAAGAGAAGACTTTGCTTCACATTTTGGTGCCAAAACTTTATTTTTACTTCAAAACAAAAAAAGAACTGGGACCGAGGATGTTGCCATAGCAACAGCATAACAAACATCACAGCAAGTGTATGTGTTAGTGTAAAACATTTATGCAAAGTTTCAGGGTCATCCGCTATGGTATTTGCCATATACAATGAAAAAGAGAAGACTTTAATTCACATTTTGGTGCCAAAAATTTATTTTCACTTCAAAACAAAAAAAGAACTGGGACCGAGGATGTTGCCATAGCAACAGCATAACAAACATCACAGCAAGTGTATG
>JAOBAT010079418.1:0-17005 GCA_026413305.1 Hydrozoanthus tunicans | reverse complement strand
TGTTAGTGTTAAACATTTATGCAAAGTTTCAGGGTCATTGATCTGGTATTTCAAGAAATACTTATTGTTTTGTGATCTCTCCACTTTTCAAGTTCCTGGTATGACGTCACAACCTATCTAATTTGCATATTTGAAAAACCTTAAAATATCTCAGCAATTTAATGGAATAAACGAAATTTTTCATCTTTTTCGACAAACCTTATAACACTATAAATTCCATAATTCCGATATATACACTTTAAGCCTTGGACTCCAGTTTTTACAAACTACGATAGAACTATAACCCTCAGTTGCAAACGAACTGGAGAAAAACCCGGAAAAGTTTTTTGAGCCACATTGTGACAACTTCCTGATTGAGTTGTGAAGTACAACCAATCGCGTAGGAAACAAAACTGTGTGAAATTCGAACGCCTTGTGTCGTCAGTTTGTTGCCCACTATCTCCTTTTCAAAACATATTACAAATCATTTAGAATTTTGTTTCGATTCCTAAAGATATATACCAATTGAAACAATGCAAAAAACAAGATACATTTTGAAAGTGCAGATACTGAAACTTCATGTTTTCGACGTTTAGGCAAACCACTTAAGAGTTACGTGTTACATTCTTTTTAAAGTTTCCTAACTCTCGCATTATTTTCCATTTACCATTTTACCTGTATATGTCTTGTTATACCAAATTTATCTGGCTTCAAAAGAGAGCACAGAGAAAATAAATATTAACATCTGTTTTTAACAGCTCCCAAACCAAAACTGCACATGCGCAATGTTTACCTGAGTAGCGACGTCCCCACTGTGACGTTTTCACTTACTGTCTTTTCATATGAAAGAGGATGAAATCGAGGCGGGCAGTCATTGTAATCCTGTACATGAATAACCACCCTAGCGTGGTCAATATGGGGCGGTAATCCCCGGTCTTGCACCTCCACTAAAAAGTGAAACCGCTTCTTGGCTTCGTAATTTAAATTTTGGGCTATTCTTAATTCCCCAGTATCTTCGACCAAACGAAACATCCTGTGTTTTCTCCAGGGTAAAATTGTGTATCGCAGTTTGGCGTTTATGCCAATGTCTTTATCAACAGCGTTCAAGACCAACACAGACGTTCCAATTGCAATATTTTCTGACACATTTGCATAGAAAACTCTTTGCGTAAAATTTGGCTTCTGGTCATTTGCGTCTGTTACGTGAATTGTTACCGAGACATTGCCTGTCATTGGGACTTTACCTTGATCCGTTGCCTTGACGACAACCTGCGTAAAACAATGGAGGATCAAACTATTCAAAGTTGTCTTAAAGTTCCAATAAATTAAAAAAACACAGAATTAAACATAAATTTTGGTTTGCACTTGTACACGTAGCATAAATTATCTCTAGAACAAAAAAAGTGTAAACTTCAGTCCGATTGGCGAGGGGTCAAAAACATTCTCCCTCCCCCTTCTCACTCGTTACTCTCCTTGCTCAAAACTCTTTCCACTCGCAACTCCCCTCATTTGCAGCTCCTTTCATTCATAACTCCCTTTATTCCCAAATCCTCTCATTCATAACATCTCCTTGCATGCAACAACCTTTCACAACTCCCATTACTCACAAATCCACTCTTTCGCAACTCCCCTCAATTGCAACTCTCCTCCCTTCCAACTCCCTTCACCCTTAACTCCCCTTACTCGCTATTCCCCTCTCTCGCAACTCCTCCTACTCGCAATTTCCTCTCATTCGCAACTCCCCTTACTTAATAACTCTTCCTACTTGCACTCCTAGTCACTCGCAGCTCTCCTACTTATAACTTACCTCATTAATAACTCCCTTCCCTCACAACTCCCTCAACCGCAACTCTCCTCATTCATAAATTTCGTAATCCGCAGCTCCCTTCACTTATAACTCTTTCCACTCGCAATTCTTATCACTCGTAATTACTCCTCTTACTCAAAAATCTCCTCAATCGCAAATCCTCTCTCACAAATCCCCGCACTTCTTCTAACTAATAACTCTTACTTCTTTTAACTCCACTCACTAGCAACTCCCCTCTTTCGTAATAACCCCTATCAAACGCAAATTCTCTAACTCGAAAATCCCTTCAATGGCAAGTCCCCCCAATCGCACTACCCCTCACTTATGACTCACCCATCTTACCACTCTACTCACTAGCAACTCCCCTCACTCGTAATAACCCCTTCCAAATGCAAATCCCCTCAATCGCAATTACTCATCTCAAATGCAAATCCCCTCGATCACAAACCCCTCGCTCGTAATAATTCTGGTCAAACGCAAATCCCCTAAATCACAACTCCCCTCACTCGTATTAACTCATGTCAAACGCAAATCTCCTCAATTTTAGTTCCCCTCACTCGTAATAACTCTTGTCAAACGCTAACCCCCTCAATTGTAATTTCCCTCACTCGTAGTAACTCTTATCAAACGCAAATCCCCTCACTCATCCCATTCACAACTAACTACACTCGCCACTCTTCTCACAAGCAACTCCCTCGAGTTTAACCATGCAGAAAAACAACCGTACCGTGTAGTTGTCAACGCTCTCCCTGTCCAGTAGCGCAGTTGTGCTTATCTGGCCTGAAATGCTATTAATGACAAATAAGCCTCCTGCGTCGTCTAAAAGCTCATACTTTACGAGTCCATTGCCATATTTATTTGGGTCATCTTTGTCTACCGCTAACATCTCCATAACACTGGCGCCTGATGGCAAGTTTTCTCGAATATTTCCAATATATGGCTCGTTTGGGAATTCAGGTGCATTGTCGTTAACGTCACGGATATTAATAATTACTTCACAAGAACCAGTTCTTTGTGCCTTATTCCTCTCCCCGGGACCATCGGTGGCAAAAGCAAGAAAATCGTATCTGAAAAAAAAAGACGTAAAAAATCCTTCAATTTGAAAGACGTTAACATTCACCCATCAGTCTACAGTCGTTTACAAAGCAGAACGCTTATGTTGGTGAAACAATGATAAACATTATTGCTTGAATAGCTGGACATCACATCCTTTCGCACAATTCACAATCCACACGTCATCTCTCAAATCATCCAAGCCATTCTTAGTTCTTACACATCGGACATTCTTCATAAAGAGAAACCTTTATTCAAAAGGAATATAATGGAAGGCCTTTGTGAGCAACCCTCAGCCTTAACAAGCAAGTATAATGATTTACCACAAGTTGTATCTTCCAATCATAACGAAGATAAATTTTGTCGTAAAACACTTTATGTTTTTTAAAGATCTTATCAAATAATTTTACCCTTATTTTTTTTTAAGAAACAATATTAGGTCAACAGTCGTATCACAGTTTCTCGATTAAAAGTGCACACTGTAATTTGACTAGACAAAACAAAATGCGCCTTCTTCTTTTGCCGCTCCGTTTGCTGAATGCGTTGTTGAACTGTTGGTTTCTTTTCTCATTGTAATCGAAAAGTTTTGGCATTAGACCTTTTTTACAGTAAATGGCAGCGTTTGCGCCGAATATTCATTCTACGTAAAGTGCATCGACCATCCAAAAATATGCGCTGTATAAATACGGAAGCTTTTCGATTTATTATATCTAAATCTATGCAAGAAAGATACCTGGCCTTCTGTTCTCTGTCTAGCTTTTTCCTGGTTGAGATTACACCCGTTTCTGGATCAATCCGAAAGGATGCCAAACCCTGACCACTTATGGAAAACTTAAATTTTCCACCCAATCCGCGATCCACATCGCTAGCTGGAAAGTATAATGAACAAATACATGTTGGCAAATCTTGTTGATAGGAAAATCTAGGAGTTGTACAAAGGGAAAAGGGAGAATATACACAAAAGGTTGTAAATAATAGGAAGGGAACTAGACAAAGGAGGTAACTAAAAACTAAATCTTTCTCGAGCCACGTGACCCATCAGTCCGGCGCTCATCCCCAGTCTCTATAGTGTGAAGGTTCGCAGGTTCGCCCCCAGCAGAGCTGGTACTCATTCATACAGCTGAGTTGGCTGGAACAAAGTCAGGTAAAGTGTCTTGTTCAAGGACACAAAACAGTGGTCTAATCGGGGCTCGAACTCGCGACCCTAGGATTACGAGTCGAACACGCTAACGGCTCGGCTGCTGTGCCACCAACAGACACAGGGGTCGGTAAAGGGGAAAGTGTTGGCTTGACATTTGAATTGGAACAAAAAGGATATTGAGGGGGAAAGAGTTAAAGGGATGTGGGAAGCGAAAAGGAAGAAGAGTCTCATTCTAGTTGTTGAAATACTATACTAAAATACAAAGTATCTTAAATATACACATAGTATATTATAGTGACAACTTCACACAATCCTCTTTTTAATCAGTAAAAGTCGCTAATTTTTGTATACTCTTACAATGCTTCAAGTCTATCCCCGAAAAACATCTATAACCTTGCCCGCTATCAAAGAGTTTTTACTGAATGTTTACTATTTTCAGTTGTGTTTTAGTAGTCTTTTCCATCGTTTTACATACATGTTTTCCTCCAAAGGACTATCGCAGGCCTGTGCATGCGGTTTCATTTTTACTACCGGTACTGTCTTACTTTTGCAACGTTAAGAAAAACCTTCCACGGTTTGGCCAAAACCACTACGCATGCGCACGACCGTTTCACCTGAGCAACTACAAAACTAGTGAATGAAGCAACCGTGGACAGCGGTCTCGTCCTAGTTAGAACTCACCAGCACGGTAAAGCGTGCAGAACACGAGCAAAGAGCTATATGCATAGAGGTTTTTGCCGAACCGTGGAAACTGAGTAAAGTGGCCTTGCATTCAAATTGTTTTTTGCACTGTTGTTAAGTGGAGGACCCAAGATTTACGCCATCGTTACAACAACCATCTGTCCGCTGCACGTGCCACAAACAACATAATACCTAAAAGATTACTTAGCCACTGAAAGGATCCTTAATTGGGAAGCATGTAAAGTCTTTAACAAAATCTATGTTAAGCCCGTGTCCAGTGTCTAAATACTCACGGTTGATAATTCTTTGTATATATCTAACATGAAACATTTGTTTCTTAATGTGATGTTTGGGCTTCAGTGCCACCATCTTTTCTCTGAACTACAAAAGAACTATACTATAAAGTACTATAACCAAAACCAATACCAGTCCCCTCTCTCCTAGCTCGATTTAACGAGGGTGGGCCTAGTATAGCAACTAAAACACAAAAACGTTTGTAGCAAAGAATAATTTTCAAAAGATCAAACTAACCGGATA
This sequence comes from Hydrozoanthus tunicans, assembly GCA_026413305.1. Lineage (NCBI taxonomy): Eukaryota > Metazoa > Cnidaria > Anthozoa > Zoantharia > Hydrozoanthidae > Hydrozoanthus > Hydrozoanthus tunicans. Next base: position 11,807 of record JAOBAT010079418.1, on the reverse strand, counting down.
GCGTCATCACTGATGTGCTGGCAGCAGCGTTCTCTATCACTTCTCCCTCATAAACGGACTTCCCGAAACTCGGGTTGTTATCGTTCACGTCTAACACATGAATATACACAACGGTATTGCCCGAGTGTTTGCCATCCAAGGCTCTGACACTGAGTCTGTAAAAATCCTTCGTTTCTCTATCCACCATACTTGCAACTGAAATTTTCCCTGTGTAATCGTCGATTTCAAACACAGCTCCTACAAGACAACACCAAGCAAGATTTCTGTTACTGTTACATGATTGCCTGCTGCTGTTGCAATGGTTTCATTCAGACTTGTACAGTGTTGATGAAAATTCTGAGGAGAAAAAGGAAGACGGAAGAAGGAGGATGGAATGACGGAACGACGGAAGGAAGGAGAGGAAGATGGAAATGTTGGGAAGGGGAGGCAGTTAGAAGAACAGAAATGGTATGAAGGGGAATATAGGAAATGGAGAAAAAGGAAAGACAGGCCTGATATAGAAGTTAAGTAGGGATGAAGGGATATTACGGTGGATAGAAAAAAATGCGATGAAGCAAGGGTTGGAGAGGGGTAACAGAAAGAAAAATAGACAATCGAAACAAGAAAATAACTGAGTAGGAAGAAAGGGAGAATGGAAAGGGGCTTGAACCTCGGATGCTTCACGTCTAATTGTCACACAACGTGAGATCAGGTTGAAAAATAATCACACTCACAATGGTTAATTCTAACCTGCGTATTTGTCATTTAATTTCTCATACAATGATGCAATGTCAAAGATCAAGACCTGTTTATCTCACCGTTGTTTCCATCGGTTATGTGGTATCCTATTCTTGCGTTGATTCCGATATCTTTGTCAGTCGCAGTTACAGTTAACAGCTCACTTCCGACCAGTTGGTCTTCAAAAATGCTTACATTGTAATTATCCTTCTCGAATACGGGAACATTGTCGTTCTCATCAACAATGCTGACTTCTACCATGGCAACGTCAATCATGGGAGGCCACCCATGATCTTCAGCCTCAACTTGTAAATAGTAATTTCCCTTGGTTTCACGGTCAAAAACTTGCTTTGTCGTAATCAATCCAGTATTACTGTCGAATTTGAAGTTCCTGTTTTCAGATCTTAGATGATAGGTAACGCGGCCGTTTTCATTCGAATCCTTGTCAATTGCCTTAACTCTAAGAACTGTTGTCCCAATGGGTGAGTTTTCCTTCACCTAGCGTTAGAACACACATTAGAGTAGATTCGGGTGTTCTTTGTAACCTATATGTTTAACAATAAGACTAGAGTTTTCTACGAGTAAATAGTCAACAAGGCGGGAAACGACGACTTGACTTTTAGATTCATAGAAAACGACAATAAGTAGTGTAAATGTTTTAGTAGAAACCAACTAGTTTACTACCTTCGAATTTAAACCAATAAAAACGTTAACGAGTGTTTAAAGAACCCGCCATTGTTTTTTGCTTAAAAATACCGGTAGTTTCACCACTCGCTGTCTAGCGCTCATTAGACAAACTCTACTAGTGGTCTATTGCAAACCACGTATTTTGATTGGCTACTCTACTAGTAGTCTATTGCAAATCTGGCATCCTGATTGGCTACTCTACTAGTGATCTATCGGCAGATAGACGACAGTAAGTAGGAAAAACCCGGGATTTTTCAAAATGGCGGTTTTTTCTGCGACTCGTTTTCAAAAAGCGACAGAAGAGCTTCTTGAAGAATTTCTCGAGAGCTCAGTAACAGCTAAGACAAAAAGGCAACAAAATACGAAACACAAATACAAATTTTTACTTAACGTCGAAAAAAAAGTCCATTTTAGTTCAAACGTTTTACTTTGAAAATGTTTCCGACAAACACGATAACAAAATTTGAAACAAAAACAATAATTTTGCAATAGGCCACTAGAAGAATTTGATTAAAACTTCGCTTTGCCCTCGACGTCGATCAGACGATAGAAAACTCGAACTCGTAGTCTAACTATTAAATACAGACAGTGAATAGGTAAGCCAATTAGATAGCAGTATCCGTTATACTATGCTAGTTCGTTACTAATAACAGTTATTTGTTAACTTATATCTAGTAAACGGTTCAACCTGGGTTGAACCAGTTACCCGGATCAGATTTGAAATCATGTCAACAGCACAAAGACTTTGTATGGCGACTGAATGCATGCTAGGATAAACCGGCCAAGAGGTTTGATTCCCACATGTACTTGGGCCCTTAACTGACCAAAATAGTTACGCAAAAAAAAGTATAAATCTACATCTAAGCGGTAAAATGCACGCTATCACACCAACTGTCATGCAATAATAAGATTAATTTAAAAACTACTATGGTAAAAGTTTCTCAAAAATTAAATTAGAATTTAAAAACTATTACTATAAGGGTTGTAATTTCTCGTACAAAATCGTGCAGCTTTCCTCTGGACTCTTCCTATATTTCATGAAATGGATCCCAAGCAGCATTTCCATGCTCAAAGGTTGGTCAAACAATGGTCATGTAGGTCGTTTCTTTTACTGATCTGACGGATATGTAGGTTTAACCGAAAACCGCTAAGCACTTGGGGTGCTTTTCTTGATGCTGATAACATACGTTTATCCTATTCTATATACATATATTTATTTACGAACTCACCTTAGCCTTATACTGTCCCTGTTGCGTAAAGTCCGGTGGTGAATCATTGACATCTTCAACAAAGATCTTTAAAGTGGTATAGCTTATCAGAAGAGGAACAGAACCAAAAATCTTTGCACTGATTTTCAAGGTAAAGTTCTGTGTTGTTTCATAATCAAGCGGTCGCTGCACGGTCACTTCCCCTGTAAATGGATTGATGCGAAAACTGGATATTTTCGTAGCTGGCAGACATCCATCTATGTTGTGAAAGACAATTTTTCCAGGACTGGTAGTGTTGGCTCTCACTGTAATGATCCGGGACGCAACAGCAACATTCTCTTTCACGTGTTTTGAGAAAACACCCTGGGAGAATCTAGGGGGAGGATCTTTGCTCACGTCAAAAACGGTTATTTTGACAATGTTCTGAGATGAACGAGAAGGGAAACCATGATCTCTGGCAATGACTGTGAACTCTGACGGCTTGGCGTGCTTTTGAAGGTTTTTCAGTGTTCGGATTATACCAGTGTAGGTTTCAATGGTAAAGTATTGATTGTTTTCCTTTAGGGAGTACGATATCAATGCATTTGTTCCCAAATCCTTGTCACTGGCACTAGCCTGAAAGGAAAGCGTAAGTTGATGGAGTCCGCACCCAAGAAATGTGGTAATTTTACATTTCTTGTGTATACGTATTTATTTTTAAAGCTTTTTTAAGTTTTTTGTATTAATTGTTTAATGGTAGGCTATTGTGTTTTAAGAAATGCCTAGGGTCTAAAGCAACCGCGAGTTTTCCTTGTTAGACTCCTAGTCTTTCCAAAATTCCCAATAGAAATGTTCGTATCAGAAAAATACATAGGAGCTAGTCCAGAAAATGCTTTCGTCATCCTGTCATTGCTATTTGTTTCTCGAAAGCATTTAAGATCACCTAACGTTCCGATGGGAAAGTATTGTTCTTTGAAATTAAAGTTTGCGGTACTTATGTCCCAGTGGGGGCACTCTCAGGTACTGAAAGGACAATACCGCGACTTTTCTTTTTTCTTCTGAGAAAAAGAAGCTTGTGACAACAAGAACAAGAACCAAAAAATCTACCTTGTAACAAATTCAAGTACTTCATGATCCCGAATGCCAGCCACAACTTAACAAACCTAACTGCTGATGGTGACCAAACGGGAAGCTAATTTTCGGACAAAAAATCCTTTTCAATTGGCCTGCTCCCCTATTGAGCTTCTTTGTCTCAGTGGGTAGAGCATCTGACCCGTATTCAGTGGGTCATGTATTCGATTCTCGTTTGGGATTAAGAAGCTTGTGACAACAAGAATGTCACACAAAATAAACTGGCTTCCAATCATTAAGTTCAAGTGTAGAGCACCTTACCTGTAGCACTGATGTCCCAATTGGAGCGTTTTCAGGTACTGACAGCCTGTAACCTTTACGAGTATCAAACAGGGGAGAATGATCATTGATGTCGGTAATCTCGATATCCACCTGGCAGATGCCCTCGCGTCTTTCAGAGTTCAAGGCATTTGTTCCCCCGTCCACCCCAGTTATGACGATCTGGTACACTTGTTTCAGTTCTCGGTCAAAATCAAATGCAGTCGTTACTTCTCCTGTTCGACTGTTGATTTCAAAATATTGTCTTGTTCCAAGGTCTCGCTTTATTCGATACTCTATCTCGCCGTTTGTTCCCATATCCTCATCTTTGGCGGTCACCTAAGACAAATATTAAAAGAAACGTTAACCAAACAGGTGAACAGCATTTCGTGCGCTAGTCACCGTTAGTCAAACGTCGCGTCGTGTTTTGCCTCTTGAAGGCGAAACTACGAAAATCAACGAAGTAGGAACCTTTATAACAAAGGAAAGTTTCTCAGTATCCCCCTCAGAGTGTCGCTGATATATATATGCTAGTAAATATCAACCTTAGCGCTCAAAAACGTTCATATTTTAAATAAAGGCACGCTCACATCATACGAAAAGCGCGCGAGAAGTTTCTATCTATGTTTTAACTCACTTTAAACACTGTTGTTCCAAGTGCGCTGTGCTCGGCTACAACAGGCTTGTAGCTGCTACATTCTGTGAACACCGGACTAAAATTATTGACATCCTGCACAGCCACCATAACAATTGCTTGGCTTACGTGAGAGCCATCAGATGCACTGACGTTAAGCACGTATCTTGGACCAATCAGGTTGGTATTTTTCTTTTCAGTTAGCTTGATGACGCCTTTCTTGCTGTCAATTACAAAGCTACCTGTTCTGTCTCCGTAAGTGATGGCGTATGTAACTGGGTCGCCGTCTTTGTCAGAAGCTTGAACTGAAAAAAAAGAGGGTTAGTGAAGTTACCGGACTATCTGACACACTGCTGTCAATACTCAAGCTCAAACTATTTTCAGAGTTCAGTGCACAGGCTTAGTTCCTTCTGACCCGTGAGGCCTTAGTGCCATTTTGTTGGCTGTCTCCATATCATTAGCACAAACATAACACTGCTTACGAGGCCCAACAAGGCCGAAACAGCTGTCCGAGGCTGCTAACACTCAAGCTTAAACTGTTTTTAAGTTTCAGTACACAGGACCGGCGTAGCTAGCCAATTTTATTTGGAAGCCCGTTCTTGCTATTGCAACTGGCTCAAAAATATCCCTTTAGAATTTTTCCAAAAAATTTGTAAATCCGGGGTTAATGGCTAAATAGACAGCTACGCCCCTGGTACAGGCTTAATACCTTCTAGCCTGTGAGGCCTTAGCGCCATTTTACTGGCTGTCTCCATATCATAAGCACGCATGAAACACTGCTGATGAGGCCAAACATGGCTGAAACAGCTGTCCACGGCTGCTAACACTTTAACCATTTTTAGGGTTCAGTACAGGCTTTAGTTCCTTCTGACTGCTATTTTATTGGTTGCATGTCTCCATATATTTATTTGTATATAATGGAGACATGCATATATTCATATTTATTCATCACTTGCAACACTGTTGTGTTTTTTCAATAACAAACCGGACCCTACAAGCACAGCGTTTATCTTAACTTTCAAACAACACCCTGCTGTAAGCTATTGATCGCATTTCTGGATCTTAGCAGCTGTTTTTGGATCCACTGTTTTTCAACTCGTACACAATAGACGGATTTCAGTATGTTGTCATTTTTTACATTTGCTTCATTAACATAAGTCAAACTTCAATATTGAGACAAATTGAGGCCAAAATTCGATATAGATATCTATATATATATATCGATATATATATATATTATCGCAAAGTGAATAACCAATGAAACTTTTAGCTTGATATACAGAATACTTTGCAAGAAACGAGGCTTCCAACGGTTGTAAAATTACAACGATTGTATGGCTGGGTGGAAAGAGTTACCTCAATTCTATAAACTGTAAGTTACTGTAGGTTTTGGAGTTTTAAATGGCTCATTTCTTCGAAAATATCCAACTTTGACTGTTATTAACTGCATTACACTCTATCGAATTTTCGACTTAGTTTTTTGAATGTGGAAGTTGGGTTTATAAACTTTTGATTGGTAAATAAACAATTAATGAAATCCGCCTACAGCCAGTAAATTCAACTAAAAAGGGGAACAAGTTAAGCTAGAGCTGAAGAAAACTGAATCGGAATTTGAGTGTAATCGTCGATATATAATTTATGATTCCATTCCTGTCTTTTTCAGTATAAATATATATGACCAGGATATAAACTATGTTATTTCTCGAGCGAAGTGGCCCGTCAGATTATCTCCGATTTCTGTGGTGTTAAGTGGATGCGAATCTTTTACTCCCCCTGGAATGGACACTAATCCATAGCAGGTAAGCCCCCAGTAGAGACTGTTTTTCAGTTATACAGCTCTGCAGTTTAAAGAAAGTCGGCAAAGTGTCTTGTCCAAGGACACGACCAGGGCTCGAACTCGTAACCCAAGGATTCGAAATCGAGCATGCTAACCGCTTGGCCACTGCGCCACTGACCTGTGGCCGTGCTAGTGAGGACGAAAGTAATAATCCTTTGCTCTGCGTTTGTCCAAATAAAAACAAATAAAGTATTTAAAAGCCATTGAAAGCTAAAGACCAACTAATCAATAACAAAACTCACCTGTAGCCACAACTTTACTGGGACCTGCGTCCTCTGCAACAAACACGCTGTAAATACTTTGGCTGAACTGCGGTGGGTTGTCGTTCACGTTGATCAAATGTATTTCGACGAGAGCGCTTCCGTTTAGGGGCTGCTCCGCGCTGTCCAGAGCAAACACCCTAAACGTGTGAACAGGTTTGGAATCGTAATCCAATTCCTTTTTTGTTTTTAAAACACCAAGGTATGGATCGATGGCAAAGAACGGGTTATCTAACCAAAATCGAAATTGACTCTCAATCCCAGAATCCTTGTCGACAGCGGACACGGAGAGAATTTTCGTCCCTAGAGGTGCACTCTCAGGTAAAGTGTCATTATAACTCAAATGGAGAAACTCCGGAGGGTTGTCGTTGACATCGAGGAGTAGAACCTTCACGCTCACCTCAGAAGAAAAAGGTTTAGTAGTGGCCACTTCTGACGCCCTAACCTTTAGGAAGTATACGTTCGGCTCGGACTCGTAGTCAAGTGGATTGGGGAGAGTAAGCCTTCCTGTGATGCTGTCCAGAGAGAATCTCTGTCCGTTTCCTGTTGGGAGTTGTAACTGTTAGCGCTACATTTTTGACAGCTAGTGGAAAAGAGAATGAAAAGAAGAAAGATTGGTAAGCGATGGATCAGTAGGGGTCGGAGTTTGAGGCCAAGTTTAAGTAGTATAGGTCGGAGGGTTGGGTCAATGAAAAATTCAAGGGCGGAGGGTCGGGAGATAAGAAGTGGAAGGTTGACAGATGGTCAAATAAAAGGGGGTCAGCAAGTTGGACTATGGAGGATAGAGGAAACAAGTCTGGAAGACGGGGAATAAGAAAACAAAGAGGGGAACGCGTGGAAAGTAATTTCTTTCAGTAACGTTTATCGGATGTTCAATTTGTTTTTTGGTTTCGCTCTTGTATTTTTGCAGTCTAGCAGTATAAAGATTTCATTGCATCCAAAGATATGTTCAAGGGTATGCAACATCTCGTAATTATGTTTCACTATGAACAGAATCAGAATGGTTATTAGCAGTCGTCACTGTCATCCCCATTATCATTACAAGTTTTTGCCATTAGGACTCTTTGTAGCGATAACACACATCTGTGCTTTTAATCTGACTTATTGTAAAAAAGAAATTTGAAATATTCGTTTGGAATGCCAAATCTAAACACAGGTACAATTTCAAAAATCGTACTAAGTCCCATCAACAGCGATAGGCGGAAACATTTTTCCCTGAAGATGGTTTTTAACCGAAAACGTTCGGAAACTTCTTAAAAAATTTTACCTCGCCTTTTATATATTTTTAGTACTAAGTCCCGTCGTTGGAAATACGGGCAATAACCACAGGGTAATCCTAACTCCTCCGAAGTGCCCAACACTATAATTCGGCAATATCAAACTCTGGCAATCGCCGTTACGAACAATTTTCACTGAAGTATATCTATTCGTGAAACTGAAAACGAAGAGCGATATAGAGCGTTTCAATAACATGAACATTATATTGAAAGTTACATTTAAACTTAAGCCAGAAATTCTGTAACGCTGTCTTACGTTTTTGCCGGCAGCAGGAGAGTTAAAACAGGAAATAAACATAGAAAAATGAGAAGTGTAAACAAAAATTACAATTCTATTTTATGTTTTTAGGCATCAAAACAAAGCAAATGGCTTTTCCCGCCTATACCGGTCACAAGTCCGGGTCAAGGCCATGCGTGTTTCTCGGACCCATGCCCAAAGTTTTTCTGCAGTAGCACGTACCTTGAATTAATTCAAATTTCAAGGCTGCTCCGGAGTAGCTACTCGCTCCCACAACACCAACAATGTGTCCACGCTGAGTGTTCTCCTTAACAGTGAAGATAAACTCGGTGGCGTTGAACTTTGGTGGAAAATCGCCTACTTTGATGTGTATAATTGCATCAGATGACCTCGAAGGAGTTCCTTTATCTGTTGCTCTGACTGTGAGATTGCACCACGAAAACGGTATATAAGATCCACCTTTTGTTATAATGTCCTTTCCTGTGTTTTTGTCGATTTCGAAACGCCCTAAAAACAAAATCTAGCTACATTAGTAGTATACATACACAAACAGCTTTTAATCTGAAATAACAAGCAATTTTCCAATTATCAACAAGCAGCATGTAGGTGGAAAAGGAAAGTTTCTTTTTATAATTTTATGAATTAGGTTCAGTGTGTTTTACTTTCAACTTCTTTTTTTAAATTCCCATCCTATCTCTTGAAACCAAACTTAAAGCAATGGAAAAAGAAGAAAAATAAAAGATTCAGACACCAATGCTTGTGCAAAACCACACACAATTATAAAATGAAAACTTTCCCGGGACGAAGGATTAGTTCACTTAGCCGAGCTAAAAAATTCTTTATAAAAAGCAGACAACTCTGCTAGCCAAGGCGAAATATTTTCCACCGGGACATCTTTCACCGTATAAACAGATTTTCCCTCCTTCCCGGGAGGCCATGTTGTACTTTCGCTTTACAAACCATTTCCCTCGGACGACCCGCCCTTGGCTATATATTTTCATGTAAACGAAGGGGAAAGTTGTCCCGGGTTTAAAACCTCATATAAACTAGTCAAGGTTGTCCCAAGTGGAAGGTGCAACCCTTTACCCGTGATCACAGTTAATAACTGGGCCACAAGATGCAGTACCTACCTCTTGCTCCAAAGATGATGCTAAAGCTGACTTCTCCATTTAATCCAATGTCTGCGTCTTTAGCCGACAGTCTATAAACAGATGTCCTCTCCCGTGTATGACTGTTCACCATGGTAACAAACCTTCCATTGACGGTCTCCATAGTGAACACCGGTCTGTTATCATTCGCGTCTTCAATATTCAACGTTACATGGATGTTGAAGTACTCCTTCTGTTTCCTTTCATTGGTCACCTTTCAACAAAAAAAAACAAAAATGTTTTACTGTGCCGTACTGGATTCAAGTATTGTTAGCCTCAAACATTCTGTAAACTCGGTTAGGTTCATGTGACCATAGTCACCATAAAACATTCAGCTACGACAAAATGGTGTCCAGAAATGGAAAGATCGGGTTGATATTAGAAAACTTCAGCTACTGACTTTAACTATGAAGAATTTGTATGAATTTGAGATCAAACAATGCTAATGGCCTTGGTTAGCTCGGCGTAGCTAATAGGCTCGAACTCTCACAGAAATAGATACAATCTTATTTCCTTGTAAGTGTTGTTCTCGAGGGTTTTTGCTGACGCTGAATCAGCAGTGTTGCATATACGTGCTAATGATATCGAGACAGCCAGTAGAATGACACCAAGGCCTCACAGGTCAGAAGGAACTAAACCTGTTCAAGTACTGAACCTTTAAATAGTTTGAATTCGAGTGTTAGCAGCCGCAGACGGCTGTCTGGAACGGTTGCAGTTGGTTTGTTGGACGCATGTGTTGTGGTTCAATTTTATACCTGGTTTAAGTTATATTTTCCTTTGTTTTTGGATATGGTAATGTATGATGAGATTGAAACAAAGAGAAAAAAAATTCAAGTCAAGGAAAAATTGAACCATTTAAGATATATACCATGAATTTTTATAGGTAGTCGACGTGATCAAGCGTCTTTCATCCGCAGAGAGGGAAGTTCGACATTCAGACGGAGCCAAAAGACAAGTCATTTTCTTCGAAATTTAACGAGGACTCTTTCGGTATTTTTTTAAAAATGTCGCAGACAAATCATTTAACTTCTTATTTTAGGTTCACGTGACTTCGCGGGCGTTAAAATTTGTTCTGTTAACAGGACATCTTGATTTTTGCTCGCTTGATCTTTGACGAGCTAGTTGACATGAATAATTTGTGAACGCCCACGCGAAATTTCAAACGAAGAGCAATTATAGATGTAATCAATCTAGGGCACAAAACAGCTAAAAACTGTTGGCACTTACCTGAGCTACAAGTTTGTGCACCTTTTTACTCTCATAATCCAGCTCCCGTTTCAAGTGGATTGCACCACTTTTGCGGTCGATATCAAAAGAAGAATCTCGAGGTGAAACTATCGAGAAGAAAGCGTTATTTACTCTTGAAGCAGGAATAATAGTGGTTACCAGGCTACCTAGCTTGGCGTCCTCCCTCACGGTTACCGTGTGCTCACGTTGATTGAGGTTATATTTTAAAAGGACAAGCCGCGCTGTAGTCACACTGCTCAATGGAGGATCTCCATTATCACTCACATTAACTGTGAAGATGAACGGGTTCTTCAGATCGTTGAGACGCCGTTTTGACCTTACAATGCCGGTCTCGTCGATAGCGAAGTATGATCTTGCAACAGTTTCTCGGAGTGTAAACGACAAAGAGTCGCCATCTTTGTCTAAAGCTTCCAACTTCATGACCCAACTCCCTACAGCTGCATCTAAACGAACTTGCCCTTCAGCAATTCTTTTTACAGAATTAACAAATTCCGGTCGGTTGTCGTTTTTATTATCAACGTGTATTGTTATTTTTCCCTCACTTTGTCTACCTTTAATATCTGTTGCTATGACAGCCAATTCGTACTTAGCCTTCAGTTCGCGATCGAGTCTCCTTGTAGTTTGGATTTGCCCAGATCCTGGATGAATTCGAAAGTTCCCAGCTTCATTGCCGGAAAAAATCTTGTACGTAACCGGGTCAAGACTGGCTGCGGTTGCTGTGACAGCCGTCACGCCAGCTGCTTCGTTTTCAGGAACCTGACCAACAAGTTGTGAAGCAAGGAACTGTGGCGGGCCACCAGAGGCCCGTATTGTGACAATTACTCTAGCGGATGTGTTCCTGGAAGGTGTTCCTAAATCCCGTGCAATTACTTTGGCGCTGATTGGTTGAGTGGTGCCAACCTGTTTTTGTAGTCTTAGTGTTCCATTTTCGAAGTCGATACTGAACATCCCTGATGGACGACTCCTTGCTACGTCAAACCTGTGATAATTTTAGTCAAACAATACAAGATGAACGTTATTCAAAATCTTAAGACAAATTCAGTTTAATAGATGCTAATACGGGCAAGTCAAAGACTTTCTTCCTACATAAACAGGGCTCAAAGTTCGTCATTTTTTCTTGGCGCATTTTTGCGACTAACTCTCAAAAATTAGGCGCATTTCCAAAATTTTAGGCGCAAAGGCTCA
>JAOBAT010079407.1:0-19779 GCA_026413305.1 Hydrozoanthus tunicans | reverse complement strand
ATTGCTTGATAGCATGATTTAAGTGAAGACCAAAGTTCAAATTTGATTCTAATTATTAAGCGCCCCCCCAATTTAAGCGCCACGCGGAAGAAATAAAATTTTTTAAATTCCCATTAAGGCGCCGGCCAAAAATGAAATTATTTTTAAATGGCGCTTAAATTAGAATAAGTACGGTAGTTCTGTTTATGTAATGCCAAATCAAACCCTTGCAGTTTTAGACCTTAGTGTCAGGTCACGTGAATAACAACAACTAAAACCTACCTATATACCTATATGACTATGTCAAGGAAAATCAATATAATTAGAAAAAAGTCGTGTTTTAGGTCAGTTCTATTGGTGGTGTCCCATGGCTTAGGTCCTCAAAAACCATTAATCTTACCTTAAAAAGTCCCAAAAAAGTCCTTAAATTTTGCTTTGAGAAAGGCAGATGAACCCTGATTATCTTGATTGGTCCAGCTGTAGCAATAGTTCTGTCTGTAGGTTAAACAACCCATATGTTTAAGGTAAAGGTAAAGTGGGGCATTTAAAATAGCGCCTTTTTCCATATAGATATGTTCAAAGGGCTTTACAATGACCAGTTTATCCCCAGCAGACTAGAAGCATTAAGCGCAAATGGCAGTCACTTCAAAGCGGTCCATGTATGCTGGTTCTCATTTTACTGACCCCAAAAGATTAGAAAGCTGAGTGGCCTTTAGTGGGAAAGAAGGTCACCCAAATATTCAACCCTCGACCAGGCCGGGGATTGAGTCGGGGACCTCAGGACTGGGAGGCAGAGATCTTACCACTGCACCAACCCCTCTCTTTATAAACTTGTAAGCATCTGCTAAACCAAACTCAACTGAACATTTAATTCACTTAACTGATCCATCAATGTGATAAATTTAATTGCCTCAAATGCATACTATTTTGATTGCTGAAGCATCTTTGACATTTCCTTTTAGGGTTGCTTTGTGATTGATAATTACAGTAGCTATGCATTCAAAGTTTGCTGACTTTGAATGGTAAAAGGTCAAGTTTCTCTCTTCTGAACATCAAGATTGAAGCTACAAATTTGTAAAAAGAGTTAGCACACCTGATAAGCATAGAAAAGTCAGTCTAATATGTTAGATATCCAGATTTGATTCCCAGCTAGATTTTAACATCTGCAAACAGTTAGAAATTAATTTCTTTCAGATAATAGGGTTAAAAGAACCCACAACATCAATCAATCACACTCTCCCACCCTATCACATTAGGGTTATGTTAACTTATAACTCAAAGGTGAGGCTATTAGTTAAGGTTAAATGTCTAATAGTATGCAATCTTTCGTCAAAGGAGTTTATGTCACTCCTTCCACTAAAGAAAGCCAAGAGAGTTGGACTATCTTCCTCTACTCCAGATATGAGTAAGGCTAAAGACTTACAAAAGGAGGTTTGTGTCAAAGTATTCAATAAGCCCCCTCCCCCATCCCAATGGGGCTAAGACATGTAAGGTATATTTCAGCAAAAATATATTTTGTCATTGGTTTCATGTTCCAATTTTTATTTTAAAAAAAGCTAGTTATAATGCTAGAGGAACACAGAGTTACTACTAACAGTAGTTACTCTCAAGTCTGTTTAGTGTCTAGACTTCATGTTCTGTTTTTCTTTGGCTATCAACTATTTTTAAATAATCCCCCCTCTCCCTCTAATAAGCCCACCATCTAGAAGGTCTTATAATGGATAAGCCCCTTTGGGAGCTTATAACAGTGTTTACCGTACTAAACAATGAGGGCACAACAGTTACACAAGCAACAAGAACAAAGAATAACAGCACATTAATGGTGCATTGGATTACACTCCAGGTGGCCATCTTCCTGCTCTCCTCTTCTGAAATAAAATACAAAATTATTGTGAACAATTCATACAGTTATTTTTTTTTGTTCTTTGGAGTGTGAAAATGCCTCAAGTTGCTAATGCTTTCTTTTATTCTACTTAGAAATGCTAAGGTCATTGATTGAACATTAGATATCTAAACGCATTTGAATTCTGGTCTAAATATTATTGCAAATCACAATAGATTGTAAACTGAATACTTTAGTACTTTAACTACCATATTGTAAAAATTTCAGTTTGGTTTTATTGTTCTATATTTCTTTATTTTAAATAATTAGAATGACATTAAAACCAACAGATCCGCCGATTGATGCAGGAGAAAACAGAAATGGACAATAGGCTGGTTGCAGTCCAACAAGATGTAAACCAACTTGCGGATAGACTGCAGGTAAATACTTTTATGCTACGGTTGATCACCTGTTTATATCTTCTAAACTATACGGTTACCTTAGTGTCAAAGTTACTTTTTCATTTAACACAATGGTTGAGAGTGAACAACGTTAATTTTTCTGAGTGTTGCTATGGCTACAGCTCTGAGAAGACATAAAAATTCCCAAAAAAAAAACTCTGCTTAAAAAATACCTGCGGATAGCTAGCGAGTTGGCACTAGATTTCGCATATTGGGCTGAACGTGATATACAGTAAGTAAAGGAGCATGAACAAGGGACTGTAAGCAGTCAAATAGCTTTCCGTTTTTCAATACCAGGCTCTTTGTTTCCTGTAACAACCCAAAAAATTATCGATCTAGCTATATTTTGACCCAAAAAAATACAGTCATAGATACCAACAGGGCAATATAGGGAGAATAATGCGCGATTCATATATATGCCGGCAAGATGAAACTGAAAAGAATCCTGCAATCTGATTGGTTCCGTAAGCGGATGAATTTTTCCGATCTTGCCTGTGGTCAATCTGAACATAGATCTTTTTTGTAAAGTGACACGAAAACCAGGTAAAAAATTAAAAACATTACACATTTGCCGGCTGCGGATTCGTATGGCGAAAAACTGTACAATGCACACGCTGACGGCAGGCTGACCAGTTTATTGCGAAGGGGCATTTTTTTGTAAACTATCATCACTTTCGCGAAGTTCCACCATTGACAAAAGATTTATCTTGTCCTTTGAGCTGATCGAGTTTGTTTAAAGCTGTACGGACTGACAAGTTTCTGCTTTTAGCATTAAGAAAAAAGTAATGTTTTAAACAGAGAACACTAACAGAAGTTGTCAAAAGTATCTTGAGTAACGTTTGCAAACTAATTAAGGGTGTAAATTTGTAGTTTTAATGAGGCCGGTCGTTTGTTCCAAAGGACGCCTAAGGGCGTTTATTTGGTTGCACATTTTTTACGACATTGAGTCAGTGGAAGGATTTATTTGAAAAAGTTTTTTGAAACTAACGTATAGTTATCAAACACTGATAGCACTTTTTTTCCTCGGTAAAACCGTTAAGGCATACAAAAAAGTAGTAACATTCCCCTCTTCAGTGTGCCTTTCGTTTACAAAGTTTTCATTCCACCTAACCTAACGTATTATCATACAGTCTGACACTGTTGTGGAGCATTTGATAGTTTCAGGAAAGATTGAAAGGTTTAGGAAAAGGCTGAACCATTTGCGAAACTGCTTCCACCTGCCTTCATTACGTAAAGGGAGGCTTTTTCAATAAAATGTGAAAGAATGTGTTCTTTAATTTGTGTTTAACAGGGCGTTTTAGAAGAAAAGAGCACTATTGAATCAGCATTGGCAAGTCTTGAGAAAGAAAATACGGATTTGAAGAGAGGAAGCGATTTACTTCAAAGCAAGGTATTTATGAAAACTGATACTGGCGAGATTTTGTTTACATTTTTTGCCTCACTAGCATACGCACCCTTCTTTCCAATTCAGCTACAGAATAATGAAATGTTTCTGTTTCAACACACTGGTGTTGTTCAGTGAACTCACAGTATATTCGTGCTAGCCAATTTAGTGATGCAAGTTGTTACTTTGCTATTGATAAACAGGTGCGTTTTGCGCAGCAACAGCAAAGATAGATTTAATTCAGGCTATGAGAATTCCCTAAGAAAGAGAAGGCTACTCTAAATTTGAAGTCCTCAGAGTTTGTTTGCTTATACAGATATCCACTGAGACTGCAACAGCTAAAGCTTCAGAAAACTTGAAAAATCAACTGGCGGAAGTTAATGCAAACCTTCATAAGAAAGAACAGGTATACATTTCTTCTAACTTTATATGTGTTTTGCATTAAATTTCATTTACCATCGGTTGTTAAATATACTGTCGTTAGGGGTTTTGTTTAGTTTCCTAACAAGTGCTGTTTTTTCCCTTTGAAGAAATTTTGTGAAATACCTCATTACATTAAATTCGATGTTTAAAATTGTAAGTGTATAGTTGTCTCTGATTTAAAAAGTTGCTAAATTTTACCGAACGTTTCGGCAGAGAAATCTGCCTTCATCAGCGGTGTTAAAATGTAAATTTGTCGTCAACTGACGACTTATAAAAACAAGATGCCGAAATACCAATTAAGATCACATATTTATGTTTGTTTATTTGTTAAAAGCGTTAACACAAAACACAAAATGTTTTGCCTAATCACGTTAATTTTCTTGAAAAAAAATTATACCTTTACTATCCAGTTAATTTTCTAGAATTGCCAAAACTTCTGCTTATCCAAACTGCGTTAGTTACCTCGACGTTAACATTCTCGTACGTTAAATAAGTGGTAACAATGTTTTCTTATAAAATATTTTCTGCTTTCATGTTGTAGGAGTTGTCAGGGTTAAGAATGGATTTACGATGCCAAGCAGAAAGTTTCAACGCTGATCTTGAGGTTGAAAAAAGTCGGAATCATTCTTTGGGTGAAAGAGTCTCCACCTTAGGTTAGAGAAAGAGTATCTTCCTGGTATTAGGCCAAATGAAATAGATTCCCGGTTTTTCATCAGCGCCGCATAACAATAGAGCTGCGGCGCCATAGTTTTCTTTTTTGCAATTAATGAAAAGATTAAGGCGAAGTTACAACTTAAAACATTGATTTGATGAAATGTTTTTCGGTAGAGAATGATCAGAGGTGCATAGAATATTTCCTCATGAATTAAAAGCTCACTCTTTGCAAATGGAAATGGCGGTCATTCACATGCAACCGTGACTTTGGTTTTTACAAATATTATGGTTTTTGTTGTTCCTGCGAATCTGCAGTGGAGCAAAATCGCTAAAAACTGATTCGAATATTCAGGACCAGACACTTCTACTTTTCTTGACGTATATTTGTGACTATTCTTCAAGCAATTTAGAGAAGGGCCAGCAATTACCAGCTGATGTTGCTCGTATATCTGGACGGAAATTGAACTGTAACTGTAAACGCATACCTCATTTTCTTTTTCCAAAATTTCTGGTGAGAAACCGGGAATTTATTTGTTTGGCCTTAATTACTGTTATTCAGTTAATCTATTTCATACCATTTCCACCTTTTACCTTATTTATTGCCGTTGAGTATTTTATGTACTTAAAGATTCAGTAGTTTGTAGGTCAGTTGGAAAAAAAGCAGCGATAAGGTATGATAGAGGCTGCTTTTTGTAGGGTTGTGAAATTTTCTTATTCAAATAAATCTTGCATTTTTCACACTTTGATTGCATATCTTGAAAACCTGTGTGGCAGACTCGCGTTAATTTTCGAACCATTTTCGTTGTTTCTTGTTTCACTGCAAATCAGGATATTTTGGTTGAGGTTCGTTTTATTATTTTAACTGCAGAGAATCATAACCAAGAGATTATTTGCGACAGGGACCAGGCTGAAGAGGAGATTCGCAAGCTGCACGGTAATTTCCTATCGTGGATTTCGACTGTAAATGAGTTCAGATTTACTGCATTTGTTAAGTTATTTGCATGTTATAGCATACAAGTACTTCATGAAAGATGCATTGAAGCTCAAGTACTTAAGATGTGGCTAAGAGAGTGTTCGGATTCAAAAATTCTTGTTTTTCATGGAAAGGGTGCTATATAAATGCACCATTTAACCTTTTCTTAACTTTTAGTGTTGGTTTGAATTTTTATTTAGGAATAATTGAGCAGCTCAGATCAGAGAATGATTTTGTGAGAAGTCAACTTCAGCAGAAGGAGGAAGAACTAAAAGTCTTGGAAATAAGAACGGAGGATTGCTACAAGGAAGCAGAAAGCCAAATCAAGATTCTCCGTGACACTGTGTGTCAGGAAGAAGAGGTTTGCAATAATTAAGTGCAGTTGAACTTATAACCTCATTCTGTGCAACCTTGACACAAAGCACACTGAAATCATAGATACTTTAACTGCGAAAATACTTTGCAAGTTTTGATGAAGATTCTCTACACAGGTCAGGTGTGGTAAAAGTGATAAAGGCTCAAGATTGAGCCGATTTTTCTAATATAACACTTTGTAAGTCGTAACCATTGAGGTAACTCTGACTTCGGAAAAACTGAAAGTGTGTTCCCTCAAAGCTGCCGAATTGTAAAAATTTGAGGTCAAATTTGGTACGAAACTTGGGTATTCCATGGCCTCATGTTTCGGCCGTCGAATTTCGTAGCGGGCCAACAAGCAATTTTCTACCTCGATTTGCCGGATGAATAGCTCTATTCGCCATTGAATCATTTTACAAAAATGACAGTTTAGAAATTGATATGTTGAATGGGATGAATAATCCATATTTTCATCCAAAATTTCATTGAAATAATTTCCATAAGGTTGAAAAATCTTTCCATGTAAATCGTAGTTAGAGGTATGAATTATGAAAACAGACATGTTTTACCACTAGTTAAAATGTGCTTTTCAGTAATCTAACATAAAAATAGTAGTTCTAGTGGATAACGTGAAATACCTGGAGATTATGCAAGAGTCTCCAGGTCATGTACAATTTTGAGCCAGGAGCTAACTTTTTCCACTTGAGCTATTCAAAACCTGAAAAATCTGATAATCCTCAAGTAAAAGCTTTCCAAACTCCAAGCTTATGTCTCTTTAAACAGCTAACTCCTTGTTCTTGACATGGTTACCTGACATTGTATGGTAACTACAGCTGACTCCCAATTACTCGAACCTTCAATGGACTTTCAAAATGGTTCGATATATCGGGAGTTCGAGTCACCAAGAGTTCATTCATTATTAATATTTACGAGGGGAATTTGCTTTAGTTCGAGTTAACGAGGGTTCGAATTCTGTGCTCAGTTGTTCAAAGGCCGATTAGCACTAAACCAGGGTTAGACCTTTAACCTACGTTCTTGTTTTCAGCCTAACAGAGACTTATCTGAATTGTAAAAATCAAAATTGGCAATTTTTTTTTTCCGTTGAAAATGTTTACATTGTATCACAAGAACCGTAAAACTTTCCCTGGAGAAGAAGTTACCGCTCGTTTTTTGGCTTAACTCCGGGTCCAGGTTGGTGCTAATCAACTGGATCCTGTCTGTTTGAGTCGATACCTGCAGATTTTCGCGTACACATACACTTCTCTTTGATGGCGATACTGTTCCAGTTACTCATAGTTTGTGGTAAAATGTGTTTCCTAACTGTTTTTAGAAAAGCAAAGTTTTGGAACAACAGCTTGAAGATTGCCATCAGGAATACAAAGCAAAACTTAGCGATGCTCAAGACAACTCAGATAAGTTCATAGTTTTACAGTCAGAGTTGGAAGAGAAAGTTGAAAGTTTGGAGGAGAAGATGGTAGAAGTGCTGGAGAGGGAACAACAGGCAAAGGACAGGGCAAGGTACGTCTACATTTTGCGTTGCACATTTCCTCTTACCGTATTTGTTCGAAACAGCGAATAAGCCCCCCCCCTCGAAAAAAGGTACTAAAATGGCAATAAGATTGCGTTTTATCAAAGCTGCAATGATAACTGGTTTCAATTGACTGGTGCATTAACAAAGGCAAGCACTTGACTCAGTGACGATAGTTCCATTAGTTTGTCTGCGTTCGAAAAATTTACCTCCAGAAATTTCTAAAGAAAGCTAGAAAATTCCTTGCTGATGTTGATTCCCAGTAAACTAAATATGTTCCTTTTGTTCTTAAGGTTTAAACTTTAAACTTCTAACATGTTGAGCTTTTGACAGCCCTCTTCAGTTTTGAAGAAATTCGAAAAAACTAAACTTTTCTGAAGCATATATATTGATATACATTATTGTCATACTTGTAAATTTCAAAGAAGTTCCAGTAATTCAAAGAGTGATTATGCTGTTCATCGAACAAACTCTATCTTTGTTATCAACTACGTGATGTACTTGTCAAACTCTTGCAGCTGTTTTGAAGCCGAAAGGATTGAAACTAAGAGCCACCTAGAGTCCTGTGTTGCAGAGTACGAGCAGAAACTGGCTGAAACAACGAAACAGGTTAAGGATCTTCAAGACGAGTTAGCTAGGTATGTGTAGAAACAATTCAAGCAGGTTCTGCAGTGTTTTCCCTAGATGTAAAAGTAGGCGTTGCCAAAAAAAAACTTTTTATTATCAACTCGTCTTAGAGTTTTTCTTTTTCAAACTAATATATAAAATGAAAAAAAAGTAGGCTTCGCAAACTGCAGAGTTGCCGTATGATGCGACGGCCGACGGCTTATTTTGAAAACACTGTTCTGTTTCTAGTGATATATTCCACTTATTAAACGTCGCAGTCTTACCCTGTTGTGAAGTATTCCCATCTTCCTCAAAATAGTGTCAGTTTTTAAGTATTGGAATTTTACATTCGTTTTAATTCTTGTCTATCTAAAAAGTCGAAATATGGTGTAATTAAAAAACTGTTGATTACATATGACCTTTCGTATAGTTTAACATCGTGGTTTGTCCAAAAAAGACCACCTTCAGAGTTCAGTTGAAAATAAACTGCATCGTGCATTGTTAGGTGCAAAATATTCATCGGTTTGAACTCCGTTCGGAGATGTTTTTCTGGCATCTCTTAGGCGGTATGGCTAAAATTGCGCACAGTATCTGGCGCTCAAGATTAGTTACACGACTGTGTGTTTGTTCCGTAACAAACAAATTCGTACACACCTAAGTGGCTTAAGTAGGTTTCTACATATTTGTTGGTCAGGAGCGACTAGTTATAGAGAAATTCTGGTATGTCGTTTGTTTCATTTATTCAACAACTTTTTTTATAGCCTTAAATGTTTTTAAGCCCGTGCATTAAGGCAAATTACGTCACTGTATTTGTTTGAAGACCAATAATTTGTAGAGGGTATCTTCAGTGACTGGGAATGCGGATTATATAAAAATCTCTTCTGGTTTCAGTTCTGAAGAAATGATGACCGATAATTTAAGATCATTAACAGCCAAGTACGAGACCCTGGAGGAGTTTCATGGTGAGTTCTCTTTCATTTGTAACTCATATTGAAACCTAACCATACAGTACTTCAGGTAAGATCGGAAAGACTTCAACTTCATATATGCGAATTTTGCTTGGGTTTCTTTAAAACAAATCAAAACACGAAAGATTCGAATCTAACTTAATGGTGCTACAGAACTCTATGAAAATTTCTGGTATTTTGTGTTTCTCATTCACATTTCAGTAATTACATTTAATTATTTACAAAATTTGCCAACGGGGATAGGATTAATCCACAGAGCACGGCTCCAAGAACCGGGGTTCCTGAAAAAAAAATACATAGTACAAATGTAACTTTAATGAGAAATACACACAAAACTGCACAATGAAAAAATATATAAAAGCATTAAGAAGTAGCTAGGGGTGTGCATTTTTAAAATTATTTAACATCAGAGAGTTTCCTTGATGGTTTAAATCGCCCGTTCCGAAAAAGAAGGCGGCCATTCATTTTACCATAATGCATTGCGAACCTTACTCCTCTAAAAACGCTCAGGGAAGGTAACAATTTTTTAAAATTATTTTTTGTTTTGAATTACTTTGTACAATAAATAAAAATACAATAAGTTCAGTATTACATAACATCAAATTGCAATGATCTATAATAGAAAGATTGACTTTGTATAACAAATTGAAAATAAATGTAATGCAAAATCTTGCAACCATTTCGTTATTATATTCCATTTATCATTAAAGCTGTTCAAAGCTCCTCTCCTTTGTGCTATATTCAAATCAGTTTTTTTTGGGAAGGTAACAGTTGGTAAAACTCTCCCTTGTACTAACAACACTGTGTGTGTCAAATTTCGGTCGATTAGTCGAACTCTTTGACTTCTGCACAGATAGTTTCTTCAATATGTCAATAGCATTTATAGAAATAACACCAGTGAATCTCGCGCGTTGATTGGTCGAACGTATGCGAAAATCATTTCTTAGCTATTTCAATTATGTACATTTTTAAAAATTATCTGACTTGTTGAGTAACGAAGAGTTTGAAGTGCCTTAAGAGTAATTTGGGCTCTCTTTTTTAAAGAAAACTACAAGAGTAAAAGGGATTCCGAGATTAAACGTATTTCGGCTGAGTTAGGTGCAACGAAGACCTCGCTCACTAACAGGTAGGTAATTTAACTGACTATCAACCTAACTTTGCTCTGGCGAAAGTCCATGAAGCTATGGCGAATATTTGCCAAACTCGTCTCAAGAGAGACCTGGCGATATTCGCAATTCGCCGGCCCTTATTTGAAACCCAGACGAACCAACGACACAGTAGCTTGGAAACATTCATTAAAGGCATGAAAGAAATTTTTACACTTTTTGCTGTTCATTTACACACAGTATTCATTCAATAACGTCGGCAGTTGAAACTATATATTCTAAACTATAAGTTTCTAATAGAAAGGAAGTGCTGCGGCATTTGGAAATGAGTTTAGCAGCAAGTCCGTGTTACTTATTTCATTTTGAGTCTTTACAGTTTAAACGTTGTGGGAGCCTTTTGTTTGACGAACGGAGAAATTACAGTATGGACTGATTAGTTTTTCCAAACGCAATACAGTCCTTAGGTGAGTGGTCTAGAATAATAGGCATCGAGTAAGCATGTTCATTGTTCGAAGCTTCTTCGAACTCTGCCAAATCGTTCTATCTCCGTCCAGTCTTTTTCGGCCTTGTTTTTGAAGTCGTGGCTTGAGAATTGCATCGCATTTAATCGTACCGCGCATGCTCGGGAACGAGCTCCTGCGTCGCAACAAATACATTTTTATACGATGAACGTCACTAATGATTTTCTTTTTCCCCCAAATGTTTGTTTTGAAAAACCAACGTTTGTTAGTTCACATTTATGATTGACCCCTTCTTACCAACGACTGTATAAAGCTGCAATTGATTGTGCGTCTCTATGCAAATTGCACTGTTGTATGTTTCTAACACGCCATTGATTGTCATACTATGCAATTGATTTTCTACTGGTGTTAATGATCTTCTTTTCGCCAGG
Source organism: Hydrozoanthus tunicans (assembly GCA_026413305.1). Classification (NCBI taxonomy): domain Eukaryota; kingdom Metazoa; phylum Cnidaria; class Anthozoa; order Zoantharia; family Hydrozoanthidae; genus Hydrozoanthus; species Hydrozoanthus tunicans. The sequence continues at coordinate 8,629 of JAOBAT010079407.1, read as the reverse complement.
TTGTAAGTATGATTGTTACCTTTGATTGTCCAAAGGTGCAGTTGTTTTTCCGTTGATGCTATTGAATGTTGGTACAACGCAAAAAACGTTATTGATTGTTTGTTCGCGTAAATGAATCTCGTGCAAGTGCTAATGAACGCTTACTCGCCGTATAGTTTCAACTGTTAGCGTAGATGAATGTGTATTTTGCGTGAATGAACAGCAAAAGGTGTATTCCAGGGCTCGTACGGGTCATGGAAAATTTTGGAATGTCATGGAATTTTAGAATTTCTTTTTCCAGGCCTGGAGAGTCATGGGATTTTGCCTAGGGTCACGGAAAATCATGGAAATTTGGCAGAATTTAGCTTTGTAACAAAGTGTAGAAAAAATGTAACCAATCCTTGCTTTTGCTGAATAATCAATGGTTTCACCGCAGAGTTAGACTCGCGGAGACGCAGTGTAGTAAAACCGTGCGAGAGTTTAGCAATTTTATTTCCCAGAGTTGAACTTGGTAAGTCTCAAAATAAACATCCCTTTTCTTCCCCTTTTTTAGTTTGCATGTGCTAGGAAAAGGGAAAATGAAACTACTTTTGGTATATTGAGGGAAAAGTAACTGCTAGGTCATGGAAAATCAAGAAAAGGCTTGGATTTTCAGAACGTCAGGAGAGTGCGTACCCTATAAAGTAATTCTGTTATTGTAAATTTTTCGTAGCCAACAGGACAGTACCCAGTACCAGTCGGTTGTAGAAAGTCTAACAGCAGAAATGAATGTCATGGATGGAGAGCTACAGGCACTGAGATCAAATAACGAAGATATTTCAGAAAAACTTCGTAATGAAGAGGTAAGTAATTGAAACAGTGACTTAAAATACAACCGTGAAAAATTGAAATGTTTCGTGGAGATTAAGTCAGTCTCTTCTTTGCTTATGACTTAAGAATAAAAAATCGAGTTAGAGCTCGAACTAGGGTTAGAACCGTCCTACGCATTAGTTGCTGACATTCTGTCAAAGGTCTTCACTTTTCCAATTATATACAATCATTTTTAAAAGTTTCTTAAACGGAACAATTAATGTGACCTTGAAATAATTTCACTGAATTCACCAAGCGTCTTTTTCAACGCAATTTATTCAAGAAATGTTTAGTTAGTATAAAAGCATCTGTTTTTCTGCTTTGTAAAGATCGCTCAACCATCGTTTATAACTGCAACAATTTTTTTTGTAGTCAGGAAACAATTTACTGAAAGAGAAACTAGAACAGATCCTTCAAGAAAGGGAATCCGAAAAAGCTATCGAGACAGCTAAAATTCAACAGGTATGCAATACTCCCCTTCCTTTCACAGTACTTGTGTTTTGATCACTGTCCCAGCGTTCTAACCACTGCACTAGTACTCCAATGATTTAGTGTTCTAACCCTTTTTCTAGAACTTGGCAACACTTTGCTAGTATTTTGTAGTTAATCGCTGTAGCAATGTTCTAATCACTTGTGTTATAATTACTCTTTCTTGTTCTAATCGCTATAATAGTGTGTCAGCACTGTGCCATTGTTTAGACTTTAGACTTTTAGACTTTATTTACCATATTAACAAAATTACAAGAAATTGGTTGCTACCCAAAAGCTAGCCGAGGCAGGCAGCAAACAAAATAAACTATTACGTACGTGAGCTGGTATTCAGCTTATATTTTTAACCTTAATTACATAGTTGATTGGAATTTAATATAAGACGAAAATAAAGACGGTGGAAAACATATATACAGTATTGAAAAACTGAGTAAAATAAAAATTAGTAATATTTACTTTTATTGAGGCGCAACGTGAAATATAGAAATCTTTTATTGAGTTTCGAGTGGATATCAAATATATTAAGATATTCATCCTCAACTTCAAGAAGATCAAGCAAGGCACCATGTAATACAGTCTTAAATCTTGATTTACGCTGTTGAACACGTATGTTGGAGGGAATAGTTTCAGAGAACAGCCCCAAATTTTGGAAATGACTTTTACTCTTTATTTAACCTTTATTGTCCAATATAATAGCTACCACTTGCAGAAGAACGGGTATTGTAATTATATATTTTATTTGAAGGAATAAAAATATCAGAAATATTGACTGGAGCAAGATTACTATGAATTTCCTTCATCAAAACGGAAACGCGTTTAACATATAACATGTTGACTGGTAGGATCTTTGAAGAGACAAAGAATAGAATTGCGTTGTTGCACGGCTTTGTAAGGCTCCAGGGAGGGGAGATGTTCCATATCTGTACAGTAAATTTAAATGTTAGGTTAGGCAAAAAAGCAGAAGAAGCTATTGGTTGGTCATGGACACGTCAAGTGCTAATTGATTGTCGTATGCATATTTCTGCAACAGAATGAAGATGTCATCTTAAACCTTAAAGAGAGGGAAAAATTACTGGCCAGAGAGCTTGAGAGAGCTTTAAGGTTAGTTGATGTTTTAGAAGTTTCTGGATTTGATTTTTTGTTTTCATCATTTAAGGTGTCAAAGGCTGTTTTAGCAGCAGGTGTTTTTCTACTAGTTGCATAGTTTTGTAAACTTATCGGCCTGAAAGAGGTTTGTTGTGTTTGTGACAAATTCCAGTCGATACTATCCCCCGTTGTACCAGAGATTTCGTCCCACTCCAAAACTATTGATATCCACTTGGAGAGACATAAAAATTAAACAACCCTTGTAAAAAATGAAAACAAAAACATACATGTAACGTTATTGTAAGGTAGTCCCTCGCAAAACAAGCTAGTTTCATTTCCCGTGGAGTCCTAATGTTTCCCGAGACAAATGCCATTGGGACTGTTTCCCTGGGAACTATACATTAAGTTAAATATAGAGAAAATCAGAAGAAAAGTGTGTGCAAGCTTCCTTAACAGCAGTTAACATTGTTTCTTGTTCTACTTTGCAGCACCCAAAGTCACCAAGAAGAAGAGTTATGTATAATGAGAGAAGAACTTGGAAGGTTAGTTTAGTTAAATTTAAGCAAACTTCAGGTGCTCATCACAGAAACACAACGGGTCACAAAATCTACATGAGTGTGTATAGTGGGTCGGGTTCGCTTTTAATCCCCTTGGCTTCTACTCATACCAGCTTCTGTGATAGCATTATCGGAGGAATTAGCACAGTGATCTCTGTCTCCCAATCTGGTGGAATGTTTGGGTGACCTTCATTCCCGCCACACTCCACTCAGCTTCGTTTTTGGTAAAATGAGTACCAGATATATGGATCGCTTTGATGAATATGTTTTTTTATGGTCCAGCGGGGGTAAACTGAGATGATTGTAAAGCGCTTTGAGCATACTCAAATGGAAAGGCGTTGTACAAGTACGCCAACTTTGCCTTTAACAAGTACATCGTCAAAACTTCTTTATCTTACCATTTTTCCAGCTTGTCCTCAGTGCAAGCAAATCCTCAAGAGAAAGATACTGAGGTTTGACCACTTTGCAAAGAATCTGCAAAACCGGCGGGAGATGTTGTGATCATGCTTTTCACTGAAAGAGAAAACTATCCGTTTCTATTTCTGGTACATTAGCAGTCAAACTCGCTTTTTTAATCTAACCATTATCATTCGTCATGAGCTAGATCAATCAAACTTCAAATTGTGTCTTTTTTTTCTCTTTAAAGGGTGAAAAGCGAAGCCGAAGAATCTAGAAATCAGTTGTGTTCTCAAGTTGAGAGGTAAATATAAGTTTTGCATGCGTTTACTCCCACTGACATCATTGGCCGCTTTGACACAAGAGATGAAACAACTCGTCAGTCGACTTGTCCGTCCTCTAATGTGAAAACGATTATAAACTTAACTATAAACTAGGCTTATCCGTGTTGTTTATTGTATTTTGTTTTATCTCGTTACCCTTTTTTATTAACGGTTTCCAAACTAGATTACCAGCACCTTTCCATATTTAAGATTCACGCATATGTAAGTTTAAGTATGTGTGTAACTACTTCTAGTGTGTATCTGTTTTTTTCTTAAAACAATTTATTCAGCATTGTTCTGTCTTAACAGGTACAAAACAGAAAAAGAAAGAATATTTGTACAATTAAAAGAGATGGAAGAGCAACAGGGCAGGTATGTTTCAAGTTTGTGCAACGTTGGTTTTGATCTTCTGATACACTCTCTGATAAGGCGTGTCGTTAACTTTCATTGAGATTGAAAAACATTCAGGAATGTTTTTACGGACTTGTTAATAGTGTAGCTTGCCGCAAACAAACCTATTTTTTTAAAAAAAATGTGCAATTATACGTTCTCCATGCATGACAGCACATGCATCTACAGATTTCGTATTGCTTTGATGCAGAATTGTAACAAACACACAAAGTTTCTTGTTATTTCAAATGTTGTTTTAGTTCAGCCTATGAACTACACCATGGTGTTTATGTAATAATGTTGTTATATTCTGCAGAGAAACAACTCGTGCTGAAGAAAAAACTATCAAAATAAAGGAAGAATTTGGAAGGTTTGTGAGGAAGCGAGTGCCTTTACTTTCGTTATAGACCTATTTTTGATAAATGGCGGTGGTTTCGATATTCTTTTGTGTTCGTTCAAATTAGCCCAACCTGCCTCGTTCTTGAGTTTAACTTTCAAAAGAATTTGTTACCCAAAGCGAGGTTAGAAAGGCTAGTTTGAATACACACAGAACAATATTAAAATCACCGCCATTTATGAAGAAGGCCTATTTTTTGCACAGTGAAGTTTTATTGTAGATAATTTATTTCAAACAACTAAATGTGTTAGCGTATTCTTGTTGTATAATCGGTCCTACGTTGGATGCAGCGTCCTTTATCTTAATTTGATGTTAATAAGTTGCTACTTCTCTGGAGTTATTTTCTTTTTTTATGTTTTCGGTACAGGCGCCTTGTTGAGACACAAAAGAAGCTTTCTCAGACAGAAATCAACTTCTCAAGGTAAGAAAAATTAAATTTTGATAACAAGTAAAGTTGTTATTAAGCTCCTGTTTGAGAGCCTCTGATCACCAAACGTGACGTAATTCTGGTATATAGTTTACATTGTAAAAAAAATTAATAAGCTAGCTTGCAACCTTCCATGATTATAAATGACAACTTTTTTTTCTCAGGTTTCGCGTAACATCTCGCCACAACTCTTATTCAATGTTTCTTTTAGATTCAAGGAAGATCAGGAAGTTAAGTTAAGAAAGGTTGTTGAAGAAGGAGAAAGGTTAGTCACGTCAAACAAAGCTATTTATGAATGGAAACTCTAAAGAATAACAGGCTCTTCGTAGCCTTCACTCGTGGCTGGAAATTCTAAAGAATAATAGACTCTTCGTAGCCTTTATGTTAAGTTTAATAATGAATGCTTTGCCAAATGAGCACCTCAGGAAGTGTAGCTGGAAAAAAGCGTTCTTGATTATTTGTTCTGAACGGTTCATTAGGACACGTTATTAGGTTGGTAGAGTGTAAATTTTAGCTATTAAGTGTAATCCCGCTTTGAACTATGGGGTCATCTGTAAACCTGACTCAGCTTAAAGTCCCTATCAAGCTTATTTTTTACTTTTTGGATTAAAACTTTTGTCATCTGTGAACTTAAAATTTGAGTAACCAAAGAAAATTTCCACGTCTAAGTACGCTTGTTAATCACAAAAAGATCGGGATGTAAATTTTGACCGAGCAGGCCGGGGACTGGTAACCTGTGATGTAGCAGTAGTGAGTTATGTGGTTTTTGTTTGAAAATTTCATTTCTGTTAAAAAATGTCATAAATTTTTATTTCAAACAATTTCAAGGGAATAATGCATTGATTAAAGTGACAACAATATGACTGCTGTAGCCAGAATTGAATTTTTGAGATAAAAAAAGATCTTCACTGCTTCATACCTCGTGCTACGTCATCACTGCACGCTTCAAGTCTAAAAAATGTAACAGGAACGGCGAGAAAAGGTTTTATTTTCAAAAATTACTATTATTAAAGTAACCTTGATAGGGATTAAACACAGAACAGGAACCGAGACCGTTTCTCGACTTGCGGCCTACGGCGCCACGAGTTATTAAGCTCAAAGCAAGATCATTTCTGTGACCATTAGGAGAGTCACTCCCGTTTTTCGTTTACCATAGAAACCCCTTATCATAATTTTTGTAGGGCTTATAAATATGAGAAACTATGCACTTTATGTGTGAGAATAAGTGAACATCAAAACTGACCGTGTGGCCATTGTCTCCCGTGTCTCTAGGAGTAAGGAAGAAATAGTAAACCAGGTACGGAGTGAGCTACAAGAGCAATATGAACGGTAGGTCATCGAATGCAACGTGGGTTGTTTACTTTTCTTTAAGTTGTTAAGTTGAGCACAAAATTAGGCGTCCTTGTTTTGACTGACATGAATAAATGTTTCAGGAAGTTGAAATGTGCCAAAGAGGAGATAGAAGTTCTAGGAGAGAAATTAAACAGGTTGGTTGTCAATGATTATGATAACAATAACGATAATGACAATAATGATAACAATAATGATAATGATAATAATAAGAAGAATAAAAATAAGAATAATAAGAATAATAATAATAGTAATGTTGCATTATACTTATTGATATTATAATTAATAAAACTAACAGTAATTATAATGATAATAATTTTGATAATAATAAGGGTTGTTTTGTTTAGCAAAAATAGTTGTAAACAATGGTTTCAGTTCAAGTTAAGTTTATTCTTCAGCCTCAGGGTTTCCACGGAGTTTACTTTTCTTGATTGCTTACCTAACAACAAAAGTTTTTTTCAGGATATTGATCATAGAACTGCGTTGTGTTTACCCACTAAGCTTTGCTTTCCTGGTCGCTCGTATCTTTATCGAAGTTCTAAGTACTAGTTGTCTTTTTGCGAAGGGCGCTGCGTCCAAACTCCCAAAATTATGATACTCGGCCAATCGCCAAAAAGTCCAAACGAGTTCATTTTTTCTATTTCGTTTGCCGTCTTACCAGATATACTTGTTTTGTTCTTTCAGGAAAGGTCAAGCCGAGGATTCCGTTCTTTCCGATCTAAAGGCGGATATTGAGAGGTTTGTATTATATCAAGGTGCATAGAGGTTCAACAACTTTAGACTTAACTTTCCGAGATTCTTTTTCTCCCGACCACTACTCTTACTATAGCTTTGATAGAATACTGTTCAGGAATGGAAAAAGCAGGCTAACATTAGTTGAAAAGGCATAGTTTCAAGTCTCGACGTTAAGTTCCTCAAAAATTATTGCGAATATAAAACAAAAACTATTCTTAGCAAATGTATTTGAAAATGCTATTAGACTTGCTCTCCAGTCGTATAATTCGTTAGAAAATATTTTTTGTTTCTGTTGCTTGTCATTATTTACATATTGAAGTCAACTGCTGAGTCTGTGCCATTTTGCTAATCGCAACCAGCTCTTTTCATTTCTGGATATCATTTTGTCAAATTTGTCTTATTTAATAGGGTTTATATAGTTATAGAAAATAATGAAATTCAAAATTGCTTCTTCCAGGCCTGGAAAAGTCATGGAATTTGGAGAAAATAGCAAATGTCATGCAAAAGTCATGGAGTTTGAAGGAAAATGGTTATGTTATAGAAAAGTCTTGGAATTTTATTATTGGTTATGATTTTGATTAGGCCTGAAAAGTCATGGAATTAGGAGAAGTCGCCATGGTCATGGAAAAGTCATAGAGTTTGAGGGAAAATGGTTATGGTTATAGAAAAGTCTTGGAATTTTATTATTGGTTATGGTTTTGGTTTGTCCAGAAAAGTCATAGAATTTGGAGAAATCGTCATGATCATGGAAAAGTCATGGAGTTTGAGGTTATAGAAAAGTCTTGAAATTTTATTATTGGTTATGGTTTTGATTAGGCCTGAAAAGTCATGGAATTAGGAGAAATCGCCATGGTCATGCAAAAGTCATGAAGTTTGAGGGAAAATGGTTATGGTTATAGAAAAGTCTTGGAATTTTATTATTGGTTATGGTTTTGATTGGGCCTGAAAGTCATAGAATTTGGAGAAATCCTCATGGTCATTGAGAGTCATGGAGTTTGAGGGAAAATGGTTATGGTTATAGAGAAGTCTTGGAATTTTGTTATTGGTTATGGTTTTGATTGGGCCTGAAAAGTCATAGAATTTTTGTGAATATCCTCATGGTCATTGAGAGTCATGGAGTTTGAGGGAAAATGGTTATGGTTATAGGGAAGTCTTGGAATAATTTTATAATTGGTTATGATTTTGATTAGGCATGAAAAGTCATAGAATTTGGAGAAATCGCCATGGTTATGGAAAAGTCATGGAGTTTGAGGTTATAGAAAAGTCTTGAAATTTTATAATTGGTTATGATTTTGATTAGGCTTGAAAAGTCATGGAATTTGGAGAAATCGCCATGGTTATGGAAAAGTCATAGAGTTTGAGGGAAAATGGTTATGGTTATAGAAAAGTCTTGGAATTTTAATATTGGTTATGGTTTTGGTTTGGCCTGAAAAGTCATAGAATTTGGAGAAATCGTCATGGTCATGGAAAAGTCATGGAGTTTGAGGGAAAATGGTTATGGTTATAGAGAACTTATTGGTTATGATTTTGATTAGACTTAAAAAGTCATGGAATTTGGAGAAATCGTCATGGTCATGCAGGGGTGGAAACTAACGCCGGCCCGGCGGCCAATGGCCGGCAAATTCTACGTCGGGCCGGTAGATTTCATGAA
>JAOBAT010079396.1:0-19783 GCA_026413305.1 Hydrozoanthus tunicans | reverse complement strand
TAACTTCGTCCCACCAACGCTTAATGTTCGACTGCTTGAGCTTTGCAACCTTATTATTATAAAATGACTTCTTACACTTGATGCATTCTCGTAGAACTACGATACGAATCTCCTTAAACCTATCAGAGTCCTTCCCAAATTTATGCAAACATTTCTGATGATGGAGGATGAGGGCTTTAATTTTGTCCAACAAGTAGATGCGAAATGGCGTCACGGGGAGAAACTTTTCAACTGCAGCGCTAAGTTTGTCCATAAATAGATTGTATTTATCACTGACAAGCCTGGTGCTCAGCACCTTCTCCCATGATTGATTGACCATCCACATGCCAAATTCTCGCATCCTGCTGGGTCTAAGATCCCATTTCTCAATGGTCTTCTTGATGTTTTTGTTGGCAGAGGGGAACTGGGCCGAGTTGATGAGAACAGTATAATGGTCTGATTTCCCCAACTTTGGGAGTTGCTTAGGGCTAGCCATCAGCTTCGGGCGGTTGGTTAGACACCAGTCTAATGTCCCTGTGTCTCTAGTCTGCACTTTGATGATTTGGCTGAGACCCGTCACCCTCTTAGTAGCAAGCTTGGTAATACGAGTGCTCGAAGGGTTAAAGTTGCCACACACAAGTACAAGGCCCTCAGGGTGGTCACATAGGAACTGATCCACGTTGTCCTGGATGTGACGAAGTAGGCGTTGGTTATCTTCCTGACAGCAATCGGATGGGTGGTAAACTGTACCGATCAGGATCATTGAGACTAATCTTGAGAGTCCTCGCTTTGATCCAGATGGATTTGATCTCAGGACATTCAAAACCAACAACACGCGAACAGGGAATATCGGAGTTCACGTAGACACAGACCCCTCTGGCATGCGTTGGCCTGTCTCTTCGAAAAAGGATGTGGTTGGACAAACTCACTAACGAGTCCGGGATATCTGGTTTCAGCCATGACTCAGTTATACTAACGATATCAGAGTTGTTAATGTCAACCACAGCCTGTAGTTTGTCCATTTTCTTCCGCAATGATCGAACATTTGTTGTAAGAACAGATGGAATTCGCAGGCTATCTGATGTAGTCCCTGTACAGATTGAACATAAAGAGACTGATTTGAGCTGTAGTTTTGGAATTAAACTTACACTGAACACATCCATATTAATATGGACAAACTAACAAACTTTGTATGACTTTGCTTTCAGTTGGTCACTGTATTACTGTACAGTGCTGTACAGTGCAACAACTGTCAGAGCTTCATTGAGTCTATAACAGCCTTGGAAACAAAAACCCAGTACTGGATAAAGTTTTTGATTGAAGCAGTAATGAACAAGCTTGGCCCCGATGGAGCAGGGTTGACTGCGGCATGTCTTGGTGAAATTTGTCAGGCCAGAACAGCAGGTGAAAACAAGAAAACACTTCTTTTGTTGTCAAGTTCTTGGTTTTGCAGAGGTTAATTTTAAGCAGGCTGAAATGCTGACAAGATTATCCTTGGTTAAAACCATTCAGGCTCTATACAACTGCTAAATAGATCATTTTTGTTTTAGATGAGTCGAAGGAAGATGTGCTTGGTGGCAAATCATGTTTTGCATCCCCTGTTGACAACAATTTAGTATCTCAGGACACCGTGTTTTCTGACTCACCAATATTGAGTCTCTTGTCTTCACCACAGATGAAAATAAAGCGTAATCAGGTAACCTATTCCTTGAATTGTTTTTTTCTGTTACCTCGGTGACTAATTCTCCTACTCCTGTAACAAGATATATATGTCTACCAACTATTAATTTTGATAAAACTGTAAAACCATAGCGAATGAGTTCATAGGGTTTGTCATTTATTATCAGTTATTCATACAGGTACTCCTTAGAATTATTTTTGCCATTAGGATGTGTCCTTCTTTGAATTAAATAAAATTAATTTAATTGTATTACTTTAATAAAAACAGTGTGCTATGTTTTAAAAATAATGATATAGATTGTCTTGTTGGAGAAGGGTTACATTCAAATGTTTTCCCCCACTTGGCGCTAAAATGGTACAGCAAGATTAGGGCTCAGACCAAATCACACCCAGACACTCAGTTCAATACCCATACAGTTTGGTACCCAAACTGTACAGTCCAGTCAAACTGGTTCTGTAAGTTAAATTATAATAACTTTGTAATGTAGTTTGAATAAAATTATGTTTGGTGCCTTCTTACTCAAAGAATAGGTCTTTATAAGATACTCCAAAAATTTAATGATTTTCCTGACCTGATTGAATTGATTTTCATGTCAGATCAAAATTGATGTTTTTAGATTTTTTTTTCTGGGGCTAAAAAAAAATTTACAGATTCATAAATAGAACCTTGCAAGATGACAAACTAAGCAGACTATTGAACAAAAGAACCTTGTATTGTATCTATTAGTTTGAAATTATTTCTAAATGGTAAGGGTTGAAAACTGTTTTTGTTTTATAGTATTCACAGTCCTTAGCTTTAGAAAAACTGCACCAGAAAAACAAGCGGCTGCTGCAAAATCTTGAGGAGCTTCGTCATCTTCAGTCAGAAAATGAACTAGACATTGCAGATAAGAATAGTAGGATTGATGCTCAAAGTAAGTCATAACTGCAAAGAATGTTTGTGTTCTTGGCCAAAGAGCTAGTTTGACATGTTGTGATTGGGATTATCTTTGTTAGTAACTTGCCATTAAGATTGCATCAAGGCGACTTTTTTTGCCTATTTTTTATCACAGAGCTGAACCCTGGTTACTCGAACTTCCATGAAAATTACTTCATTTTATTGAGATCTTAAGTTCTAGGGGTTCAAGTGCCTAAGTTTGACAGATTAATAAGTTCTTGACTACCATTAGATATAATTTAAACAAAACTGAAAGTTTGAGGGAATTCTGATGAAAAGTCACAAAGTTATATAAGCTATTTGGCGACTTAATCTTTGTGCGGTTGCTCAGTTTTGTGACAAGCAGTTTGAAAAACATGCGTGCATGAAAAAACATTACAAAGCATAGAAAACTTTTGTGAGCATCGTTTTTGGGTAATTTGAAAATCACATGTTATAAGACTTAACTGGCATTTCATTTCCAACAAGTTTTAAAAACTTAAATCTAGGAGCACATGGTATATAAATGAAGCATCTTGTAATACCCTTATCTCTGGAAGTTGTGATAATTATTTTAAGTTATTTATAAGAAAACAATTAGATTTATGGCTTTTGATTACTCATCTGTGTTTCTTTTCAGATGCTGAAATCAGTGAGATGAAATCTCAGATTTCTGCACTAAAGCAAGTTGAGGAAGAAATGGAAACTATGAAACACTTCAAATTTGACTATGAGAAAGTTCAGAAGGACTGTGAACGGTAGGTAGCCAATCATATCAAGTCAGGTAACAAAATGCATATTGTATAGTTATTTTTGAGCTGATAATAATATAATTTTTTTAAATTTATAATAGTTTTAAAATGTGTTATGTAGAAGATATTGGTATGTTTTGGTTAAATCTTCAAAGAAGAATCGTCTTGAAAGAGCAATGATCCCTTTTCAGTTCAAGACTACATCTTATCAGTTATGACAAAATGGTTTCCAGACACGGAAAGAGCAACTGATTGACATTAATTAGCAAAATGACAAAGTTTCAGCTATATAAAAAAATGGGCAAGCAACAGAAAATAGGATATTCTCTAAGTATTTGTATGCTTGTTGAGCAGCTATTTCCATTTTTGAAGTCATCATTTTATTACTGTAACAGCTAATTAATATACTTGGTAGATGTGACCATGTGACCTCAAACTTCAAACGACCTGTTCACTCACTTGGGAACTCTTTCTGAGAACGCAAACAAAAGAAGGTGACCAAAACAACATTGGATTGAGTAATTACTGGAATTTAGCTTTGCAGTTCTGTAGTATTAGATTAGTCTTGAACTCTGCCAAGAAACTCTTGCCTAACTATTTTCATTGATTTAATTGCTTTGGCATACAGTAACCATTTCTGTGTTTTTTTATCTCTACCCTGACATTGTTAGCTGTGTGTAAGTTGTATTATTTGTTTGTTTCTCCAGTCTAAGACAAAATGTCAAAAACCTTGAAGAATTCAAAATCCAGTGTGAGGATTTTAAAGAATCATCTTCAAAGTTTTATGAAGATCGCAATCAGTTTGAAAGAGAAGTATGAAATTGAATGTGTGAAATGTTTTAATTTGTGAATTTTTGTTTTATTCACATTTTAAGCTATTGAGTCAATTGAAAATAATCTTTATTTATGATGACAGTTCCATGTCAAACTAATACTACGCAGTCTAGGCAGCATAGATAACAATTTTTTTTATTTTCAACTTGCCCTAATGAGTTACTTTTATTAGTAACTAAAAAAGCGTAATTTAGATATTAGGTCAATACATTAAAAAGAACCTGATGGATAGTTGATTAATCAGTAAAGATTGTTTGCTCAGTAGGTCTAGCTGCTTCAGCCATGAGAATGAAGTTGCAGTATAAACTTGTTTAGTGCTCATTATATATTTTGCTTCAATTACTGTATATACTACTATTTATAAATAATTGTTGTTTATAGTTAATAATGGCTACTTTAAGATCAAATTAAGAGTTGATTCCCTGTTTTGAATCATTGCAGTTGGAAGTTTTAAGGTGCTGAAGTTTTGAGCACTAGCCCTTTGTCAGAGTAAATTGAGACTTAATGGTATTTAGAAATAACTCAGTGAGTTTGCTTTAACAAAAGGTTAAGGCTCAAAACTTGAGCACCTTAAAACTTCCAACAGTAATGATTAATAAAATTAGCAGAGTACTTTTATACACTGAACAGCTTTTATGAAGACTAGTCTTAACTGTTTTTTTTTTTGAAAAGCGGGAAAACTATGAGCAAATGAAGTCACAGTATGTTAAATACAAAGAGCAAAACCATCACTTGGAGTTCAAACTGAAGGAGCTCGAGGCTGCTCTAATCAGACGAGAAAAAGTGATTTCAGATCTCAGAAAGGAGAAATACGAGGTGAGCAAGAACCAGGTTGCACAGTTTGTTTCATTGATTTCCCATCTCTTTCTCATGCACTCTCTCTTGTCTTATCTCTTGCTATCTTCCTCCCACTCGGAATTTGTTCCATTCCCTATCCTATTTCGCTTAACCAAGCTACCCCTACAGTCCTGCCCACTGAGCCAATCTATTCCCACCCATCTTTCCTAATTTGTATTTATACTCCATACCCAAGCTCGTGTTCTTCCAGTAGATCATTTCACTGCTCCTGAAAGGGAACTAAGCTTCTACAGGAAACCAAGGCAAAGGTTGACCTTGCACAGTTTGAGAAGTCGAAATGACATGCTAATAAAAATAAGTTGCTTTCTTATGTTAGTTATTTCCACTTCTCAAACTGTGCGGGGACATGCCTCAGTTTCATGTAGAGGCTTGGTTGACTGGTTTCAGGGACTATGAAATGGCCTATTCTCTAAATTCTCCTTTTCCTCCATCAAGTCCCTCTCTCCTCTTTTTCCATTCTCTTTCATTCCCTCACGCTCTGTTTGCCCGCCTATGTTCCAATGCCCTTCATTTTCAGTTCTCCAGTCCCTGTTTCCTCTCCTACTCCAAACACGTCTTTTCTAAACCCAAACTCGATCACTTGGTCGTTGAGGGTTGAGACCTGAAATTACCATCACTGTTCAAACCATCTTTATCCAGGCCCTCCAAGCTGCTTCACAGTCAAGGGAGTTGCTAAAAGAGCTGAACGTTGAGAGTTATGTGTTACCTGGGGTAGAAGTTGTTAGTGAAGATGATCAAACAGGTAAGGCGAACGTTTCTGGACCAAGACCCCCTAACGTTAAGATGCAATTAAGAACTTATTTGGTACTTCTTATAATATACTTCCATCCAGAACTTTGTGGCTAAATAGTTATTAGACAAGTACAGCAACAACAATTAATTGAATTAGCTTCAGAATCTACTAACACCCTACAGTTTGAAGAAATACTTAATGAACGCTAAACCGAGGGACTTCATGTTTGAAGTTAACCAGATTTGTTAAAAACAATGAATAAGAGAGATGAGCATACACTTAAAATCATTTTGACTTAAATCAAAAGTGTCACTTTGTAGTGAATTAACTTCGTCTATCTATTGACATCATAGAACTAAAAGCTTCAATACACGACGTTCCCTGGTATACGTATCAGGTTTTTTTGACACATTTATATTCTTTCTTGATAGTATAGTGGTGTCAGTTCTTACCGTAGAAATATAGAGATATCAAATCTTTACCCTCAGCTTGCAAAAGCAATGTTGCATAATTTTCTCTTCTGAAATCAGTGCTGCTTTCTGAGGCCCGTTTAAAATGCGTGACACAGTCGTGCTAAGCAAGCTTCAACTTAGAAGATTCGACTTCAGCCTTTAACACGGCGTTTGATACCAGCCCCCGCCATGGTCCGGTAGCACGACAAGCTGGTCCCTGCTGCACCGAACGGTTTGTCCCAGACGGTGCTTAACTCGTACCAGGGTCTGAGCTACTGACTTAACACGACTGTAGCACGAAGTTTGAAACGGGTCCATAAATGTGGAATCTGGTCGCCTTTCTAAAAGTTGCAACAAACAGCTTTATTTGCATCAAATCCTTTTCAAAGTATTTCTTAGTTTCTCTTCAGTCTCAGCCGGACGCAGCATAGGATGTGTTGGTAGATTCTCCAAAATAGAATGAATACTTTTCATGTACTCAGTTTGGGAGAATTTTCACGTTTGACCTTTTTAGCCCCCCAAACACGACAAGAAATTAATATCAGATTTTTAAAGGTCTTCATCTAAAAAAGATTATTGAATTTTTGTTTGATCAACCAATTGTATCGTTTTGAAGATATGGAGTAAAGTTAGATGTTGATAAATTGGCTGTGGCCTAAAAGGGTAAACATTTTGGTAAATTCAAAAATACCATTCTTCTAAAATTCCTGTTCAAAAACGTTAAATAAACGTACTACTTATCTCTTTAGACAAGAAAACAGAAACTATTGTCTCAACAAATGTTGAAGCACAAGTCATCGAACTAAAGTTTGAGAACCAGCGCCTTAAAGAGAAAGTTGCTGAAGTAGACCAGATCGAGTTCATGGAAATGAAGGATCAAATTGAAGGACTACTACAAAGCAAGAAGGCTTATGAGGTATGTTTTTCTCACAATAGTTTGTTTTATTTGTGGATTGCCTTTTTATTCAAACATGTGCCCCTGTACTTTTTAGAGAAGCTTTCACTCTCTTTTCGAAGTTGTTAGTTTTTCATGTGGTCACGTGGTATAAGGTAGAAGCAACAATAGACAAACAATCACGCGCCGCTCTTCGACGAGTGGCGGGAAAATTTCGCGCCAATCTTTGTAACCTAGATACAGCGCGGTGATGGTACGCCGGCGTCCAGGATATCACGTCCTATCGACGGATCTTGAATTAGTATCGTGTTTGAACAAGACCGTAAGAAGACATCAAGAGTTCAGTTGATACGCATTGATTATCGTGTTCTTCTCGTAGGAACAATACGTCGAAGTAAAGAGCCAGTTGCTTGGACTGCAAGACTCGTTGAGCTACAAGGAATCACAGCTAAAACAAAGGTATGTCTTAAAAATTTCCAGAAACAGAAAGATATTTCCTAGTTTCCCGGACTCAACTGTTCACGAATCCTATACATCTTTTTAAAGAGGTTCTAAAACATCAAGACCCATACTCCTCCAAAATAATTTCATGTTAAGTTTCAGAAACCTGAAACTGATGAATGAAACAATGGGTAATGACTTTGATTAGAATTTTTTCGATTGTTGAGGTACATAGTGCCAGTCTCTAGCGCAAGTGATTGGACTTCCGATTTGTGACTAATCTGCAGGACATTCAGTGCACAAAAAATGCTACAAGAAACTTTTCAGAATATACAATACCAATAAGAGAAACAGTTACAATTTTGTTTTGAAAGCAAACTAAGACAATTAAGACCAATATAAAAAGTAAGTTTTATAGGACCTTTTCAAGGCCTTATAATTAAAAGTTAAAAAAGTCGAAATAACTTATATTGCGGGTTGGCTATTGCAAACAACAAGAGATTTTCCAGTTTATCGCATAGTTTGTCGAACGACTGAAAAAGTCTGAACTCTTGAAAAATGAGTAATTGTGTAATTGTGGTTTGTTTGTTTTTTTATTAAAGAAGACACAACTCCCACTGTGACTCACACAAATAGTTCCTTTGGTGGGGTTTTCAGAGAAAACGTCAAGTTCAAACCGTTTCTGATGTTAAATTAAGGCCTTTCCTTATCTATTTTAAGATTTTGCAAGACATGCGCTTTATCAACTTTGCTAATCAGATAGCAGTCAAAACTCAGTACAGTGCTTTAAACTTGTACATTAATAAGGAATCTCCAGATCTTAAGTTTTGACAAACGAATATTTTTAAAAAAGGCGTTAAGCTTTTGTTGTGCAGTTGAGCCAAGATGAAAGTGTATTCAAGAACACATATAAAAACTTCGTTTTGCCTTCCAACAAACTTTTGACTTGAAAATGATGTTAGGAAACGTCGGCACAAACATGTTATCGCTGAATTTTATAGTAAAGCGTTAAGTTTTACAACATTTACTACTTATCAAGTAGAAGTTTGTGTCTTCGTTATATGAATGATGCATCTGACCGCTAATCAGAGGGTTGCGGGTTCGATTTAGTGACTCAAGTTTTTCTGAGCACTCAACTTGAGAAGCGCATTTTTCCCGTAAACTATGACTTTGCTGATCGGACTGCAGCTGTTTTTGTGACGAAAGGCCTTGCTGGGCCCCTCGTCACTATGTCATCGGTTTGAAACCATTCCAGTTGAAGCAGGCGTTGCTAGCAGTTATTCAAACACGTGATCATCGTCAAGGGATCACGCTGGCTAAGAGAACGAAGGCTCGGGTTACGAATTGTATCGGATTATATTTAACTTTTTCTTCTGAAACCATAGTTCACTATGCTAAAACCAATATTAAAGTCGCTACTCATAAAAAAATTTGCATTTTCATTCCCTTAACTTAAATTACCGTTAATATGCATTCTGCCTTGAGTCACATGCAGTCTTTGACTGCCTATTTTTTGTTTTGCAGAGAAGAAGCCTTTGCTAAGCAAATCGATATCTCCCAGGAGTCTCTAAAGTCATGTCATCAAACTCTCGTGCTGAGAAACAAAGAAATCCATCGGTTACAGTCGGAGTTAGAGGCGGTAACCAATGAAAACAAGGCCCACGTCACGGCTGCTGACAACAGACGGGCTGCGGCTGCAAAGGAGATGGAAAATCTGCAGCAAGAGTTGACAAACCAACTCAAGAAAACTGAGGAAGATTTAGAGCAAAAACTCGACAGTGTTGTAAAAGAACGAGAACAACTCGAAAAAGAGTACACAACCAAGGTTCAGGCACTACATGCAAGTTGTAAAATGCTGGAGAGCAAAAATACCGAGTTTAATCAAGAGATCTGGAACCTCACTGACGAAAGAACCAAACTAAGGGAAGATAATGAACGTTTGCTCAAGAAAGTCGCAGATTTCACAAGACAAAAGGAACAAGCAAACGAGGAGCATAGCGAGAAGTTACGGTTGTCAGAGGAACGGTTAGCTGCTGCACGCTCCGAGTTAGGTATGATGATGATGATGATGTTTATTTTGATGGTGATGATGATAATGATGATGAAGGTGATGGTGATGATGGTAGATGTGTTGATAATCATAATGATGATGTTGATAGTGATGATACTTTGATTTGTTCTCGTATTGTATGAGCTGGTTATGATGATGTTCCAAGAAAATAATTTTTTAAGCCATTGCTATTACTGTCTGCTATTACTGAACTGACCACGAGGTGGACTTGGTGGAACTTCTGTGAGACAATGAGTAGCTCAATTGTTTTAGTAGAAACCAATTAGTAGTAGTATAAAATCTTCGAATTTGTATATAGAACAGCAACAACGATATCAACTATGAGGCAGATAATGGTTTTCGCAGGCAGTTTATTTAGCGATAGTAACAGTATAATGCCTTACTTCAATCAGAAGTGAGATTATACATGCATAACAGTCATCTTTTAGGTAAAATGTTATTCATAAATCCTCATCCTCTTTTAGATGTTTAATGATTTAGTAACAACCCTTCCACGCTTATATTTTCGTCTTCTCATCAACGCTTGGCTCAATACTCGCATTGGTGCCGTGTTACGAACGCCTACCCCCCTTTACTGGTAGTATGAACCAGAAATATTTGATATTTATTGGTCTTGCGAGGCAAGTGGTTCAGAACTGTGCAACAAAATCGTTAATAATAACAATGTTTTTTTTCGAGAACTCGCATACGTGAAATTCAAATACGCTAACACTACTCGGCTATTACTTACTCTGTGAGTCTAGTTTAGCGGTGTGCAGTGCTATAGCGTAAAGTGGCTATCTGGTTCGCTTTGCCATTTGGTTGAAGAAAGGCGAATATGTATTAAATTAAGTTTTTTTTGGGCCCATTGGTGCATTTTACGAGCTAAGATGGCATGCTGGAAAAAAACAGTGAGAAGTGCGAGACGAAGTCCTCCATGTTGATAGTAATAGTAACAAAGTTCTGCATTGGGCATAAACGTAACTCTGCCCCTTGTTAGAGCTTTTTTAACCCTCACCCACTCGGCTTCGGCTAAAATGAACATAATTCTAAGCTAAGTCAGTAAGTTTTGAAATGGCGGCGTGACAGGGAAGCTTATTAAAGTTGTCGGACTCTGTTATACAGTATACCATGGAGCTGAGTGGAGTGGGTAAACTGAGTTTTTGATTAAAAGTTCAAGATAACAAACTTAGTGGTAACTATTTTTTCAGAAACCGAAATTGAAAATCGAAAGAATATCCGCACCGAATTTGACCAAGCTAGGGTCACATGGCTTCAGTTGGAAGAGGAGAAGAATCTGGAGATACAGGCTGTCGTTCAAGAAATTGAGACTTTGAAAAACGAGCTCAAAGCTACAGAGACAAAGTTTTCGAGCGAGAAAGATTGTGAAATACGAGCGTTGAGTGAAAAGTTGAGCCAAGTTACTGAAGAAAGGGAAGAAATGCGAACCAGGATTGGTTCACTCGAAGAAGAGAGTCGAGAGCAAGGCAGCAGTTTAGCAGAGTTCAGCAAAACCTGTCCGCGGTTGAAAAGTGAACTGGCAGCGATGGAGGAGAGGTTGCTCGACACCACAAAGACGAAGAATCTTCTTGAAGAGGAATTTCGAGCAGCGAAAGAGATGCTTGTGGACGAGAATGCTCAACTGAAATCACAGGTTCGTTTTTAAATGCTGCTGTCCCTGTTAATGACAAGCACGTACATTTTTATATATTTAATCGAAATAAATGTATACATGACTCGTTTTTGTAGACAAAAACAAGAAAAGGTCCAATCAGCAGGAGAACTGTTATAAAATTTTTAATGTAGACGACGTGATTTTGTACTTCGCTTTTCTTTAAATTTTTTTTGGACAAACGTGTTTCGAGGGACAACTCTCATCGTCAGTGTGGTAATAAACCGAGTTAACAAATATATTTGTAAAGAATAGAAAACAAAGAAAGTTTTATAATAAGCTAAGTGTCGAATTCAAGTCCTTTATCTGTTGGTTTTGACTGTCTAAACAGATAATTATATAGAGATAAGTCGTCAATTCTCGGTTCATGTTGCATCCATTCGGGCTGGATTGTTCAAAGGCTAGTTAACTTTAACCTTGGTAAAAGCCAAAATTTGAGCAATAGTTTCCTCTTAAGTAAAGATTTATAACATACTGCTTAGATTTTCCACGGAAGAAACTTGTCAATTCCAAAATTACGGAGCTCAATCAGTGTCTTCAAGGCTGGAAACAAGAACTGCTAATCGGGCATTGAACAACTCGGCCCTGTTTTATTGCGCCCGAGCCGAAACCGTTCACTTCGCAAATACTTTAGTCTTTGCCCTTTTTCAGATTTCTGATCTAACAAGAGCTCTGGAAGAAAACCGCGAGGCGTGCTGTACAGAGGAGCGTCAAAACCAAGAAAACCAAGAGAAAATAAGCTGTTTACTTACTCAAGTTTCTGAGCTTCAAGCTAATACTAACGACCTGGTCTATCAACTTGAACAAGAAAAGCAAGATTCTAAACAGTTGACTAAAAAACAAGAAGAACTGGCTTGCTGCCTAGAGCAGAAAGGAGTCGAGCTTGCAAATGAAGTAATTGAGAAACAAAAGGTGAAAGAGACTCTAGAAAGGTTGTCTTTTCAGTCTGAGGAATTAAAGCGCACTCATGCATCCGCAATCCAGGAAATGGCGAGCAGTCGACAAGAAGAAAGAAAAAAACATGCGCAGAAAGTAGAGGAACTTGAAAAGCAATTGGAGAAGACTTGCCAGAACTTGCAGGTGTGCTTAAGCGTAGCTTAAACGAATATAAACTTAGACTGCGAGTCAGGGACGCCGGTGTGTCATTTTAAGGGAGGAAAGGGGGAGTGTCTTGAAAGAAAATGAAATTTTATGATGCGTTCGGGTATGGTTTCCTGTTCAAACCATGTACTTATACCTATTTTAAGTTCGCAAAGAAGTGAACGGTTTCGGCTTCGGCGTATGCAGTATAAGAATTTAGGGGTTCACGATTTAGGGACTCATTTGCTAGAATCGACTAAGTATGACTTTTGTTTTACTTAACATACTGTAAAGTCGCCTCCTCCCCATCCCCCCTCACCCTCACTAGTAAATCCCCCGTTTATAAACTCCAACCTAAACCCTTTCAGACCGGGCCAGTTGTACACATGATAACTTCTCCTTACGGGACATTTGGTACTTGGGAAATGCTAGGTAAGACCCTCGCAAACTTCTCCATGACGAGTACGGGCTCAATTTACCCTTGCTATTGGGAATGAAAGCCTGTTAAGAGCTAAATTCTCAAAACTGTGTTTCCGGTTTGCGTCATTTGGTGATCATTTGTAGAAGCGATAAAGCCTATAGTATATCAAAAGTTTAAAATGAAAAGCACTTGAGGAAAAATGAACAATGAATTCCACTCATGTAATCCAGCTTTTAAATTTCGCTGCGTTGATATCATCCGGCCCTCTCCTCCCACCCCACCCCTCCTTCTAGAAGGCCTGAATTAAGTCTTGGAGGAAGCCTCTTAACTCGAAATGTTACAAAAACTATTTTGATAGTGAATTCTGCTTATCAGGAACAATTAAGATACTTATCTTAAGTTTTTTTGAGGATTTCGCACTTCACCGTTAGGACTTTCTAATTTGGCATAGTCCAGCAATTGATTTTGTTCTTGCTCTTTGTTAACACTGTTTTTCTTGGTTAACTTAGGCCGCAATGCACGACATCTCCTTACTTCATGGCGACAAATTGAACCTTGAGAAAGACGTTGTGGAACTTAGAAGTGAAAAACAATCTCTGTTAGATTGCCTGGAGAGTGAACGAGAAACTGCAAGCAAGAAAATCACGGGCACTTTGGAAGGCGCCTCGCGCGACATCGCCGGACTGCAGAAGTCTTTTGATTCCGAGCTTACTTCGTGGAGGCACAAGAATGAGGCCGTTAAACAAGAAAATGTAAAGCTTCGTGAAGAGCTGTGTGAGATGAAGAAAGGGCATGCCGCAAAACTGCTGGATGTAAGGAAAGAGAAAAGAGAATCCGAAGAAATTCTGGAAGAGGATGCAAAAAAGCTGAGAGAAGAATTACAAAACTATCAGGTAAAGCTTGATGAGGCTCGGGAAGAAAATGATCAATATGAACTGAAACTTAAACTAGCAAAAAGCAAAGAGGCCGAGCTCGTTGAGTTGCACAATAAGAACTCGGAGCTGGAAAGCAGGTGCGAAGAGTTGAGCAAACGTGAGATAGAATTAAAGGAGGAGACAGTATCGCAAAGGGAAAGACTCGAAAATGAAATAAACCAATTGCGAAGCCAGGCAGACGAGACAAGAAAGTCTTTAAAGGAAATGGAAGAAGAAAAGAATCGCCAGATATCGAAACTAGAGAAAGAGGTTGTAGAAAAAGAAGTAAGTGCAGCTACAGATATTGAAGAACTGAAGCAGAAGCTTGCGGAAACTACAGAACCTCTCGAGCATTTAAAAGAAGCAGTGAAAACTTCGGAAGATTTTAAAGCACAGGCGGAGAGCAAGCAGGATGCTTTAATTCAAGATTTAGAGTCTAAAGAAGTCAAGATAAAGGAATATGTTGCGTATTTGGAGGAAAAGAGCAAGCTAATTGAGAAACTTGAAGAAATGTGCAGCAAGACGAAGGACGAAAATGAAATGTTGAGAGAAGACTTGAAAGTTTCGGTAGAAAAATTAGAAGAAGAGCAGTTGGTAAGCCGACGACATGTAACCGAGGCTCTCTCGCTTGACGCCCAGCTACGTCACGCTAATGACCAAATAAGGCAACTCAAAGGCCAACCTATACAGCCCAAGAAAGCAGCGAGAGTCGAGCAAAAAGCACCGATCCCAGACGAAACAAGTTTTTGTAATGATAGCGTTGAAGAACATGAAGATTCTTTCGGTGGGGAACTACAATTACAGGATCTGGAGATGAGCAGGAATAAAGAGCCACTTCAGCACAACTCCCTCAACAGATCAACGCGGTCTCTCACGAGCAGCTCCTCTAGAGAAAGCATTCGCAGCAACTCTAGCGGTGTTTTAACGCGTGCGGCGGTGTTGTCCCGACGGCAGAGCATGATTTACTTGAAGGGCAGTACTCCGCCTGAAAACAGAACCACAAACAGTGGTCCGTATTTTATTGTCGGCGGCCAGATGGATCTCGCCGAGGAGGAGCATGGGCCCGAGTGTGACTGGCAGCGTATCAGAGAGTTAAACCGCCGTAATCAGTCTCAAAAGATGCCGCACCTGCGCACTTCGTACCCAGTCGAGATGACCCAAATCCCGCCAGTCTCTTCCGTTAGCGAGGAACGTTTAAGAAGTGGCAAAGTAGCGCTCAAGTCGTCAAGTTCAGAAAAGTTATCGACGTCGAGAAAGCGAAAATTACAAGAAAATAAAAACGCAAATGGCAGCGAAAGTCTATCAAAGAGCTTCACAGACAGTTGTATCAGCTTCCAAGGGTCACGTAGCAAGCTCTCCTCGACTTTCTCGTCTTTCCGAGCATCGAAGTCCAAATCAAGTGAAAAATTAATCAAGAATGACATAAATGAAGTTACGTTTCAAGAAGCCACTGAGTCATCGGTTGACCCGAGGCGCGAAAGCGTTGCGTTCGATATTGAGTTAACCCCCAAGAAGCCCAAGAAGAAAGCGAACCGGCGGCGAACAATAACGAGATCTACCGCAACCACTCATCTTGTTCAGGAGGAAGATCGCCAGAAATGTCAAGAAGATTTAAAGAAGAAACCTAAAAAGTCAGTCATCTTCCAACGGTATCCGTTAAGGGCAAAGCAAACAAACAAATAGTGAGGTTCTTGTCTGCAGTGCAGAAGGTAATAGCAACCTTAATAGTGCTTTTAGTTCCACAAGGCTTGGACATTAACACTTCTCGGATCATCTCACAAACTCACGCTATCCCGGCAGTCTTTGAGGCTGTTTAATTGAATGTGGTTTCATTACTGAGTGAACAATATCCGATGATAAGAAGACAACTAAAATGAAATAATCTTAATTCTTAGTGTTTTAGTTTAAACAAAGGGGACCTTTAACAACGAGGTCGCCAACGCCAAGTTGCTTTCTCTTCACTTTGCATTTTTATGAAATTGCAAAAGGTTTGTACTAATATGCTTAATCTGAAACTATTAACTAGTCAGCCGGCTTCACAACATTTGAGTAGTGAATGAACACGATTCTCCATCCAAAACACTAGCATTAGATTTCTACGAACTTTGCTCTAGTTTCTGATTCTTGTTTTAACGTATTATAAAATAATCAAACCATTTTGTTCAAAGATTTGTCTCTTGAACTCGCAATACGAGATAGATACTTTTAAAGAAAGTTGATAGTTCTTGATAGTTATAAAATCAGCTAACGTTTTCGATCAGTGTGATCATCATCAGGCTCAGATCGAAAGCGTTAACTCACTTTAGATGGCCGAATACGTTAGCTGGTTTATATAAAACTACCAAACAGTTTTGAACATCGTTACCTATATTTCATCCGTTTTATAATATTAGCAAAATGACTCGTTCAGTTATGAATACACGCTTTATTTTCTCGCCTCAACCTTGAAAATGTTTGATGAGAATCGTGATACGAATTTTAGATTCCCTCGTGGCGAGAATTGTTCTTATACACAGAATCGAAGCAGAAAGCATGTAATGTTTTTATGTAATCATCAGCGACTTAACCAAGAGAAAAACCTCCCAAATGTTTCATGTGTCATGTTTTAAAGAGCGACTAGGAGGGCGTCGGGCATGGTAATATGGTTTCACTGGAATACGGGTGCGAGCTTTGAGTATGAGTTACAGCGCTTTACTTTGTCACCGTAGAAACCCGAATAAAACCTTTGATTTTTTCCTTCCTATTAAATCTCGAAATTAACGCCTCCGCGCCTCCCCCTTGATGTAAAGTTAACCCGAAAGTAGCGGCCAGCGGCATTTTTGCCCTCCTGAAAATCTCGTAAGGAACGCCAGCCCCCACTCCCGCTCACTCCCGAATGTAACAGCTATACCTTAGAGAAGCTCAATTTTTCAGCAAAAAGTCAAAATATACAGTTTGATATTAGCGATCGTGTATGTTGTAATGTGCCGATTTTATTTTACTGTTTATTGTTATTTGGTTGCGTTAGATTGTAGGAGAGTGCATGAAATGAATGGCTTTTTAGTTGCGTAAAACCTGCCTTTGTTTTCTTAGACCATTTCAAGTAACAAACCTTTTTCACCTACCCGAATATAGCGGCCCTTTTAGTCTGCATAGTCCGGAAATAACGAGGGCCGTCACTTTCGGAATTCTACGGTATAAGAACTAGTAAATATAATCCAAGGCTCTAAATTTTTTTGCATAGTTTTGAGCTTGTTTCTATCATTGTTTTATTGCTGAAATTTGTTATATAATAAAGTTTTGTTTTTACTACAGCATAGGTTTATTATTGCCGTTACAAACTTGGGCAACGTTATAAAACTTTTTTTCTATTCAATCGGCAATTTTAACTGCAGAAAGGCCTGCAATGAAACGCCACACGTAATGGCATGTGTTTTGTTTTTCAATTAGAAAAGAATGGAGTAAAGATTGGACTTTGCGCTCAGGAAACAGATTTATCTTTTCTTTGGCCGACGGTGCTGTTTACTACTGTGCAAACATGGCGAACTGACGGTGTCTTAGTTCTTTTAGTCGGTCTCGGCTATGCGAATTAATTTTGAATACCAATTGTAAATACTATTGTGTACGACGCAACCTAAAATTGCTCGTAAATTTTCTCAAAATCTCGAAAAAAAATGTTAACTCCGTCGATTGATGGAAAATATCCCTAAGGGTTGTTGACTCGTGGGAAGTTTTATCGCGATTTTATGCGAGCTGATGGAGCCTTTGGGTTTTTGTCAAGAAACGTCGCCCCCTAAGATTAGCAGCGTTTGGAAACAAGTTCCTGGTCCAAAAAGAATGTACTGGCTTCTGTTGGGAGCAAACCTATACGATTTGCTGTTGCGAGTGAAGAGTTTATCCTCTTAACAATCGGAAATTTGCGTTACGAGGGTAACTGAAGGTCAACAGTCTGTGTTTCAATGCACATTTTATTTAGTCCCCACTACAATCTACATTTCCGTTTGAATCGAAGACAATGCTTCTCGTGTTTGCCACCCCGTTGCTTCACTCTTGGCCGGGGCGAGTTGGTTTTGGGCGATGAGAAGGCCTGGGACGGCGAGAAGGGCGACCAGAAGGCCTGGGACGGCGAGAAGGTTTTGGGCGACCAGAAGGCCTGGGACGGCGGGAAGGTCTGGGACAACCTGAGGGCCTGGGACGGCGAGAAGGTCTTGGACGTCTAGCCTTCAGGTAAGAAAAAAAGAAACAAACGTACGGCATTGAGGTAGAGAAGCATTGCTCAAACTAGACCTAGGATATGTTTTAGAACCATCACAAGAAAAGCGAGGAATCATCAGCAGCCCTACATCCAACAATCCTTTGAGACGTCAAAACTGGTGCATACCCGAGAAAGAGAAAACACGACTATGAAATTCCTTTTGTAATAAGAATACCAAACACCATCCAACCACCCTTTCAGACGTACTCAAATTTAAGTGCTGCATACCTGAGTAAAAGAACATGACGCGATCCCTAGAAATCTTTTGAATTCCTTAGTAAATGAGAATTTTCTTGGGCGAGTCGTTATCAGTGTCGCCATAATATTGGTTGTTATTAGGCGATTTAATTACTGAAGGATTTTTCCAATGAACTGTTTCTTACAGTTTACACTTACGTCCTCGTCAGAAAGATCTTCTGTTAGTTCATCTTCAATGTCGTTGACCAGTTCAGGGTCGTATTCCATCATTTCGTCCAAGGTGGCGTCAAAGTCCGGTTCATCCTAAGAAATTATTACCAAAATAAAAAAAAAACAAGAAAGAAAGCTAAGAACACTGAAGCCAAGGTTTCCGATATCTGCAAATCTATCAACTCTAAACTGTAAAGTTCTTAGAACATAGTAACACACTGATGTTTAATGCTGATTGGTGAGCCGATGGTTGTTCCCATGCAGTTCGAACAACAAAAAATGAAGTATCAGTATAGCAGGCTCATTTGTTATTACATTCATATGTAAGTTTTAAGACTTGGGGTTTTTTGCTGACCCAAATTAAATCTGGATAACAAATATCCTTAAAAATGATCAATTTCTAGCTAGTTATGTTAAACTACTCAATAATCGAAAGGAAAAAAAAGCCTTACTGCTTTATTGTATGAAGATTTATAAAATTAATTATTATCAGGTACTCGACCTACACGTTCGGTGGTTTGGAGCAAGAAAAGTAAAAATGTAGAACTTTGGCTCTCAGAGTGAAACAAGAAGGGAGTTTAAAGATCGAAGCACATTATATGAACCTATAACTTAAAAACTTGTAATGCTAATATTGTCATTTTAAATCCATTTTTTATAAGAACCTATTTAGCCTTAAAATTTTAGGTGGTTTGTTTTTGTTTTACAAAAATGAAGGCACAAATGAGAAACTGTATTTTAGAAAATTACTTAATACAATCACAAAATTTATTTCAGATCACGTTTACCATGCATGTAGAAGTTAACATGCGTATACTGATCGCTAAGCTCATATCAATTTATGAACCTATTTAAGAACATAAGTAAGTAGCCTAAGACCTAATGCCATTTCTATATAAGAACCTTTTTAGGCAAAGTTAGAAAAAATCTAGATTCTCAAACGCGTGGTTTTACTTGGTAGCACTTTAATGATTTTTTCTGCCACGCTAGTTTTGGCTGCGAGAGAAAGGCGTAACAATTTAGAAACTTTGACAACGAAACTGCTTTGCATTTAACAGGAAAACTGCTTCGTCTGTCATCAGCGCCTTTAGCAAGAAATGGTGGAACTATCAGTAACATCTTACCATTGGTATTTGTTGTTTGCATTTGCGAAACATGAGCGCACACTTCAATTTGCCCCAAATAGACTGTTGGTTATCCTGAAGGCACTTTCTGAACTCTTCGAAACATTTTTTCTAAATGTAAAACATTTAACAGAAAATTAAAAGTTCTCAATCATATGCACTGCTGTCTGATTAATTAATATGATGAATATAAAATATTGTTTTGTAATGTGTTGTATCATATTATATATATATATATATATATATACATGTAAGAAAACGTCAAACCATATGGGGAAGAGGGCTCAATACATGCAATTGCAAGTAGAGCTTAGGTATATAAAAAACCGAAACGGTGGTC